>CAOLHI010002863.1:0-220584 GCA_948474755.1 Ctenosaura bakeri
TTCACGCTGGATGAGCACTGCTGAAGATGACCACTTTCACTCTTATGCCCACACTGCACTGTATAGAGAGTTCCAGTGAACTAGTTCTGATAGATGTATGCTGTTGGATCTTTACTGAAAAGGCAAAAAGGAGTCCTGTAGCACTTCAAAGACTAACAAGTAAGCCATGGGTGCCATTTTTGCTGGAAAAGCAGGTTACATATTTGATTAATTAATTTGTAAAAAAAGAGTCTACTTCCTCAGGTGCATAAAGTTATTTCCAAATGGCTGGTGTTTGAGGTTGGGGAGGGAATACACATACTGAGAGACATGCAAATAGAAGTGCAGAGAACAACAGAAAAAAAAAATGTATCAGCACAGTCAAATGCCAACAGAAAGCAAACTTTACACTATCTGTTACTGTTCCATTCAAGTGGCAAAACAAATGTAGCAATACAACAGCAGTAACTGCATAAACACAGACATCCAAAATCTGTTATATTAATTAGGATCACGAGCAGGACAGAAAGCCAGTGGCTGCATTGGGATATCACACACACACACAAAAAACCAGGAGTCCACCAGGGGCTCCTGAGAGTATTATTAGGGCCCTTAATCCTTTCACACTCCTCAGTGTTTCTCATATACCGGTAAGTCTCCTACAGTAGGAGTTCACCTTTTAAATTGGTTACAAGCCCCCCAGCTTTGTTTGTTTGTTTGTTTGTTTGTTTATTCATCCATCCATCCATTTTAAAATCCTGCATTTTAAAACTTCTGTGGTTTTGCTTATTTTATTTCATTTCATTTTGCATCTATGATGCTCTGGGGAAGAAAATTATCTCCTAGACCTACCACAATTGTCCACCTCTGCAACAAACCATGATTTATTGCAAGCCAGAGTGAGTCTGATGCTCACACATTTCCACTCCTTTCTCCTCTTCTCGTTTAGCTATTTTTTTCATTAAACACAGTTCAATCCTTTATCTGAATCCTAATTGTAGTTATCCTTAAAAATTGTTTCTTGAAACACAGTACATGGGTCAAAGTTGCCTTGAATTGAACAAACTACTGTATGATGATTACCTACAGTTTTTTGAATTCATACAAAACAGACAAAGAGAGATGGAGAAGAAGGCATGGTCAGAGCATGCAAATTTGTGGATTTTTGAAAGATATTACTATCAGAATAAAACATGGTATATTGGGATATCTAATCACAGCCACTGTTTTTACTGAAACCAGGAGCTATAGAGATGAAGAACTTGGTAACCTGTAATACTGCCTGTCTTTCTTCTGTGAAGGAATTCAAGGTGGCATAAATAGGGCCCCCGTGCAGTCTGCTGTCCAAGCATGGACTCAACTCAGATTTAATGCATTTCAGTAAGGCTGGTACATCATATGACTTCAGACCATATCATGCTCTCATGTTATACTGCCTGTGGCCCATACACATCCCACTTTTCCACAAGGCCTTATCAATGTGAAAACCAATTCTTAAGCAAACCCCTCCTGTCCTTCCTTTGATAAGGGCACATGAATTTGTTTTAATTACAGATGAAGCCAAACCGCTGTCTTTTGTCTGTTCTGAGGCTGAACGTTCACTCAAAATTCTTTGGCTATTTTAAAAATGTGTGGGGTGTTTGATAGCTAAATTCCATACCTAATGATGTTTGATACCAAATGTTTGATTCAATACTTTGTATTTGTCAGTTAGAATGTACCAGCATTTGATCAATGACATGGAATAGCATTTACTGTTTGACAGCCAACATGTAACACAATGCAAATACAAAATGATAGTATTTATTGACCCGTGATAACTTCAATATTTAACCTTACCAGAAAGGTGGCATGCAGTGGTTGTTGTATCTGACAGTCATCTGATGAACAGCAATATTTCATATTTACATCATTTGAAAGTTTGCATGCAATAGTTTTCAACACTTGATAGTGTCCAGTAGATGACATGCAATAGTGAGTATGCAATGCTGTACGGTTACAGCATTCAGTAGTATTTCCTAGTTCACACACAGGTCTGGTTTTTGACTGAATTTGGTAGATGACAATGTTCACGTGACCCTCCAGATGTTGCTGTATGTCAGCTCCCACTGACCACTACCATTTTGGCCAATGGTGAGGGATGAGGGAAGCTACAGCCCAACTTCTGGAGGGCCACCAGTTCCCCAACCATGTGTAGCTTCATACCTAACAGAAAATAAGTAGCAGCAACTGAGGTGGCGGCACCATCAACAGTGGTGAGGGTGGCCAATATATTTTCCTCTCCACAGCAAAGGGCAAGAAATGTGCCTCACATGCCATGTGCAGAAGATGGCTAGACTAGCAGTTTAATCTTATTTCAAAACTAACAAAGGGACATCATTTTCCACTGCACCTTAGATAAACAAGTGAACACTACTTCCCACACTTCAGCATGTGTCAGTAGAGGCAGTTATTTTACTCAGTTTAATAGTAGGGCTAGTCCTGGAATGGAAGCACTAATGATAGAACATCCAAAGTTCTTCTCTAGATGAAATGAACCCCTCCCCCCAGCAACAAACATGATTTGAGAGACCTTGGAAGTAATCAGTAAAAAGATGATTGAATTTGTTAACAGTTTTCTTTTCCATCAAAACCTCCCATTTTACTTTTAAATATAAATCCAGGTTTTGTTTTGTTTTGCCAAGAGTTAGCATGGTTTGAGTGCTGGTCTAGGACTCCAGGAGACCAGAGTTTGAATCCCCACTCATGTCATGAAAGCCCACAAGGTGATCTTGAACAGGTCACATCCTCTCAGTCTCAGAGGAAGTTGATGGCAAACCCTCTCTGAAAAAAGTCTCACCAGGAACACAAGAACACTCTGTGATGGGTTCACCCTAGGGTTGCCATATGTTCAAAACAATTTGAAAGCACACAACTATGGCCCGTTCTGCATGACGTCGCTGTCTCTTTTCTACCACAGGATGGCAGCAGTCGGCAGGTCGCACTTCTGCATGACGTCGTCACCATCCTGTCACGGAGCATCGCACTTGCGCAGTTTTCGTAAAATGGAGAAAATCCATTTTGTGTCTGAGAGTGTGTGGCGCTCCCGTCACTTCTGGCCATGCGGAAGCTGTGGAAGCGCATTGGTGACACTTCCTTCCATAGCGCAGCAATGGAAAAAGCCCAGCTGCACTGCAGAAGGAAGTCATGGCGGCACTGCATTCTCTTCTGCATGGACTGAGTGAGTGCAGAGGGGAGCATTGCTGATGCACTCCCTTCTGGACCCGGGACTGCAGCGAGATGACACGGAAGAGCACCATCATGTGTTAATGGCCAAAAACTATGTTTACACTTCTGTCATCTCTACTATGCTACTCTGTTTATCTTTCTTCCTGTAAAAGCTGCCTGGCAGAAGAAATGTTACCAAAAGTTTTGTCTGTTTTCATAAAAAAGCCCAGGAATCATTCAGTACAAAACTGGTTTTGGTGTGAGCAAACGTATGTGTCCACACATGCCTGTGTGCATTCTTAAATATACTTTCTACTTGTCAAATTCTCCCTCCTCAAAACTGGACTCTCCAATATTCCCCTCCAGAGCAGGAAGGAAAATAGAGGCAGTAATGACATCCACTTTGTTTCTGAGATTCCACCTCTTTGGAGGAACTTTAGGCCCTCAGGAAGACAATCTCTTGTCACCAATGTTGAATTAAGATTCAAAGACCAGTATAGTCAATATTCAGATGTAAATGCATAGAGAGTGTATTGTCTTCCACCTCAGGCAATAAAATCCCATGGGCTGCCCCTTGATTTTCTGCAACCTGCAGACTCTCTATAATGAAGCCACAGAGCCTTAGGCTACTCTTGCCAACAATCCTAGATGTTAACACATTGGCTTCCAGTTACCTTGCTATATTGGTGTCAGTATCTATCCCACAATATTTAAATTAAGGTTCTGCTTCCAAGTTGTTATTTAAGATTCTTTTGATCTCTGCAAAAGCAGTGCCACAAGGTCATGAGATAATTAGAAGCCCCACAATCAGATGAAAATCTCAAGCAATGCTTAGTTTTGTCTAAACAACAGGGAATCATTACTCAAATGGCAACCATTACTCAAACAGGCTTGCTCATTTGTGTCTAGCACTGCATTTCTAGAAAACCCTTGAGGAGGGAATTAAAGATCACTGCAAGGCTTATGAATTAGGTAATCAGAGAAAATGCATACATTATCTGCTACAAAAGAAAAATAAGCACTGAGGAGATTTACTGAGGACATTTATTGCAAAATCCAAAAGTAAAATGAAACATTCAAAAGCTGTAAGATTGGTTTTAGTAAGACATAAACCTAGTAAGTCTCTGTCAGGAATGAAACAGATATTCCTTTCCTCCTCCATGACGACGACGACGATGATGATCATCATCATCGTCATCACCATCAATTTTTATTTGTACCCACCTCTCCCCAAGTGAAAAATGGGTATCCTGAGAGTCACGAAACCCCATCAGGAAAAATAACAAATCTGTGAATTTTTGTGCAGTGTTTTCCTGGCACTCAAAAGTACCAAAGTGTTGCTAATAATTTTTTCCGCAGAGAAAAGCAGTTTTCTGCACAGAAAACAAGTGTTTCACACAAAAAACTCCATGCTTTTTGTTCTGCAGAATAATTGCTCTACAACACTTTGGGAAGTTAGAATACAAAGAGTATACTACAGATTTCCACAGCAAGCGGGGGGAGACCCTATGACAATCATTCATCCTGGCCTGCAAGGATGAAATAGTTGATGATTAACATTCCAAGTCTGTGTGAACATTTATTGACCAGTAAGTATTCAATATGTAATTCTTTATTTCTCACAAATAAGAAAAAAAGAAAAAATTAAAACTTCTATTCCTGTTGGGAGATTATCCCCTCTATTTCCAGACTTTTTTTCCAGACCAAAAAATATTGTATTTTGCACAAAATATGTTATTGGGCAAATATTGTATTTTGCACAAAATATGTTATCGGGCAAAAAAATTTAAACAATTTTTTGCACAAAATACATTTTTGCAACATATTCTGCATAAAATAACAAAGAGAGAAAGAGCAAATACTGATTTTTTCATTCTTGTTCAGGGGTGAAAAATATCACAGTGGCTGACATCATTTTCCAGTGGAGTGGCAAAACACCTTTCTCTCAAAGGAGGAGAAAAATTGTGAATATTACATCCATACTATTTATGTGTACCATCTTTTATCTTGAAAGGATCTGAATCTTGCTAACAACTCTTCTATCTTTAGAGCTTCCAAAGCATCAGAAATGTATGCTTTAAAGCACTGTTTGCCACAGCAAGGAATCTGAAAGATAAAATTAAGGAGACCCAAGCACTTTTGAGAATCTAGAGAAAGCTTGTGGGGGGGGGAGACGACTGGGAAACCCCCAGGGCCCATGGATTCTGCCTGTTTTCTGTGGATCCTAGGCAGAAATGCCCTCCCCATTCCGAACCCCCCTTACTAACATGGCTACTCTGCAACTTCCATTCCACTTCTATTCCCCTGGTTGCTGGTCCTTCTCTCCCCATCTCCAGATATCTCAGTCACTCCAAACACATACGTGTACCAAGTGCTAGTGGCAAGAAGCAGATCCTTTCTCTATTTTTTTAAAAAAAGCATTAGGCTGGCATATTGTCCAGTGAAATGCCAGTGACTGAGGTTGTTACCACAAGTGCCCTCTTCATGGGGACGTGGAGAAGGAAGGCACCTCTGGATAGCTCCAGCAGAAGGCATACTAGGACAATGTCCAGTTATATCCACTGGTGTCATTTATTTGGTCTGTACCAGTTTGCCTGAGCCAGCAACTGTTAAACTGTTAAAAAGATGGAAAGCTGGGAAGGTTAAAAGGGGAGCCAGGAACAGCAAAACCGAAGGAGGAAAGCAGAGCAGACAAGGAAGATGGAGAGCCAAGAATATCAGAGAAGAGTGAGAGACTAGATCCTCCAGTGTTGTGGGGAAGAGACAGGGATGTGGACATGCTGTGCACCCCACAGCGTGACTGCTGCTGCTGTTGGGCTGGAAGAAACACTGGTCAGACACGGAGATGTGAAGCTACATCTCTAGCTCCTGAGATCCTAGTAGGAAGCAGCAAATGTCCCCATTTCCCCACGTGAGGAGAGACTGGCAGAATACATACACACTTGTAGTGCCCCCACCAAAATAAGATAGGACCAGACAGTTACTTATTTTGAATGACACCACTGATTATATGTGTCAACCTCAACTGACACAGCACCCATTTCCTGTCACCATCCATCACCGGCCACCACTTTAGCAGTTGGTTGGGAGTCCCTGGGTATGTGTCCCCAAATGCAGACAAACTGGAGCAACAGTTCCTTTTTTCTATATGGTTCTTGTAGAAATCCTTTGACCCCTTCACTTCAAACAGTAGAAGCTTGCAGGAAACCTTGCCCATTCCATTGTAGCATGAGCACAAGGATTGGGGGTGTCGTACTGGATTCAAAGACGTATGCACTTCAGTGGGGTCCAGGATGGCGACAATAGCTAGAGTTTTTTTCAACAGACTCAGAGGGCACAGGGGTGCACAGTTAGAATAGAATAGAATATTTATTATGGTCATAGACCAACACAGGTAAAAAGAGGATACAGAAAAGGATAAAAACACAGGTTAAAAACAGGTTAAAGACAGCACTGAAATTCTCCTTCAGGTTGCACAGCTCCCATATAACTAGACAAACCTGGAGCTAGTCTACTGTGGAGGTCAGTGCCTGACAAATTTTAACCGCTGCTGCACAGAATCTGGTAACATTATATGTTATATGGGGTTGGTGTCTGAAAGTAACAAAAATGTGTAGAATTCTCCAGTGTGTCCTTGGTATTTATGCAACAGAAGGGAAATAAGGCTGAGGCGGATGTCCCTGTATTACAAGCACTGGAGAAGCACATGCTCTGTTGTTTCAATTTGACCAGAGCCACAGGGGCACAGTCTGTCTGAGAAGGGGATCTTCTTGTAGGGTACACAGTTAACGCTGAACTGATCTCCTATGGTACAAGCAAAAAAGAGAAAGCTTTTTTGACTTTGTCTCAAAATCTCTTATGCTGATACTGGCATACCTCTGTCAACAAAGCCTCTGAAAAGAAGCTCCTTTTTACTGTATAAAGTCTTTTAACAGGAGCCCTGCCCAACCCACCCCCTTCCTTCTCTTCTGTCTAAGTGAAAGTTTTAAAGCAGCACTGGCATTGGGAGGATGGTGAAAGAGGGCTGGAGAAAGACAGATGTTCAGCGTTGGGTTTCAGTAGCATATCTACAGTAAACAATGCAATAAAACTTGACCTGGGGGAAAATGGGATTCTACTCTAAATGATCTTACTGTAGCTATGTGTGTTTACATATAACAGGCAAGGAAAACAGCTACTTCCAGAAATGCTTATTGAGCATGCATGAAAAGCAAAGCAGAAAGAAAAGGGGAAAGCAGATTACCCTGGCATGTTTAGATCTACAAGTTTTCCCACCAAAAAGAGAAATCATTAGAAAACTGGAGACTGTTGAAAGAAAAAATAATCATCCCGGCATGCATTTGGTAAGAAATTTTCAAGTGACCTCCAGAAGATTCAGAATGTTTTTGTTTATTTGTTCAAAGTTTACTGGACCTTGCTTACTTGCTTCATTTCACATGTGCTTACTGTTAGTTCAGAATGAAAAGTTTGCTGAAACATGTTGCACTGTTCTTTCTTTGTGATGCAGGAACCTATCCTTATTTTTCCATGTTATTTCTATTTCTGATACTAAAGCTTCTGTTAAAGAAGCGAAGTCCAGGAATACATCTATTTGGCTAGCTGTGGTATATCTGTATTTGCATCACATTATCACTGAAAGTAGAAGTCTGGAGGAATCCACTTTGGGGGAGTAAATTTACTTCTGAGGCTTGCTAAACATACAGTCATTGAACAGTACATCCTCTAGCCAACATGGCTGGCTGTTGACTGGAAGTGATGGAGATTGTGGTCCAATATATCTAATACATTTAGGAAGACTAGCATAGTCCCTAACTAAGGTCACCTCTGACAAAGCTGTTTATTTAAGATTCTAACTGCATGGGAATGATAATCTTCCAGATCAGCAGTCAACCTAGAACGTAGCAGACCTATTCATCAGCTTACTGAAAGCTTCTACACCTCAATGGTTTTTAGGAAATGTTGCAAGACGATAGCTGCATGCAGAGAGAATTTCTTTCATAACCAGCTATTGACTGAGGATCACATGATCTACTCTTGGAAAGCTAGATCTGACACCATTGCTTTTGGAAAAGCTGGAAAAGCCAATTAGGAGGGGTTAAGCTCAAGCCATTTGGTTCAGATAGGCTATTACTAAACAAAATCACAAACTACTCATAATTTAAGGAGATAAGAGGAGAAGGGGGAAAATAGAGCTGGTTAATATTAACCTCCTGATTTCCTAACTGATTGATTCAGATTGTCCACTTCTGTGCAGCTATAGAATTATCTTACCATCTACCCCCAAAGGACTAAAGTATCACCAGAGAAGCAACACCACACAAAAAGTGGTAAGATTCTCTTGCCTCTATTGACTTAACTTTGGGGTTTCAAATAATCCCTTAAAAAAAGCTTATGCCAGTTGGAGTGGTGTTCAAAAAAAGTAACTGGGCATCACTGAAGCCAGACAGAGTGTCACAATGCTTTCTTTTCTTCCTACTATCATTATTAATGCATGACAATGATCCATTCCATACTTTTTGTACCTCTGAATAATAATACCTGAGTTATTTGTGTTTTTTGGTGAATATTTCTGTAGAAGTCTTCTAGATAATCTGAAACCACCTTAACAGCTTGTAGGTCACAATTCCTGGTATGTGTTCACACAGGATTGAGGAACCTGTGGGTCTGCACACACTGTTAAACTGAACTATAGCTCCAGTCATTGCCTTAATACTGGCCACACTGTCTGGGGCTGACAGCCACTGGAGTCCAAAAATATCTGGAGCACCACTGGTTCCCCAACTCTCTGCCAGGCATCACAAGAACTCAATCCAACCTCCACAGAATTCCCATCTAGCTTCAGGGTATTCTCACATCCTGGGAAATCCTTTATAATCTGTTGCAGATGCCTTCTCTCAAGCAAACCAGAGTATCTTGCTATGTTACTCTTCTTACTGGGAAGGTCAAAAATAAAGCTCCATTGCAATAGGGCTAAGGGTTCATAAGGAAAGAAAATAAGTTGCCGAAAAGGTCCTTCTGCCATAACACTGCAGGTAGCAGAGAGAAGGTTAGTGAACCTCAGTTCCATTCTACCTCTAAGCTGAGTAATGTAGTCTAAAGTGGTGGCTCACTGGTGCCAGTCTCCAAGCCACTGGGTATCAGCCCCTGTAGAGCTTCCAGGAAAGAAAGAAACCACTGTAGCCAATTGGCACAAATATGGCACCAGTTCCTGGTACATCCAGAGCAAAAATTGGCAGTCCCTCAGCCTGAGAAGCATTTTTCTAAAGCAGTGCTACTCAAACTGGTCTGAATTAGAGGCTGTTGGTCCATGGAGTCTGCAGAGAAGGAAGAAACAGTTGTAGCTAACAGGAACAAATATGGTAATAATCTCTGGCACATTAGGGAAAAAAACTCTGCTGTACCCACATCAGATAGCTTGAGATATACTGCTCCACAGCACTTTTTTTTTTTTATAAAAAGCCTGCTCACACCAACAAAACAAAGAGTGCACTGTGACAAACAGCTACATGCTTTTCTGTATGAGGGCCATCTAGTGGTGTCCTGAACCAGTTCAAAACTGGCAAGTGATCCCTCTCTGCACATCAGTCTGTTAGCATTTTCTGACATGCTGCCAAGTGCCGAGGACAGCTGGATGACTAGCTTTCCTGCCAAGGCCCACATTTGTCAGTGCAGCACACATGCAGAATGGCCTCCTTCTCAGTTCCTACCGTGCCTGGTGATGGCTCAGTACAAACAAAGGCGCACCCTGAAGTGCTATTATTTACTGCAGTGTTCTCTCCTGTGTATTACATGAGCTTCTGCAGCACCACCCACACATCTGGGGAAGAGAAGCTCTCTTGTGAGTTAGATTAGCAACCAAGAGGAGAACAGGGAGATGGGGGAGGAGGGCAGAGCTCAATTTCCAAGCTGCGCCACGACATTACTTTGCAGGCATCTGAATATGAGGAGGTAAGGGGTGGGGAGAGGGTTAGAGAAATGATAGGGAGGAACTGCCAGAAGCAAGGAGTAGTAGCTGAACTTTTGCTGGCTTTTCTGCAGTAGGCTATGACAAATAATGCTGCAGCAGCAATCACAGCATTATCTGAAGGAGCTCTAACCTCCAGAGTGTATAAAGGCATAGTGCGTGAGAGAGGGTGTGTGAGCTTTGTACAAATTTAAATTAGAAAGAAAGTTAGAACAAAAGAGAGACAATGTGTACCTGTACGCGAGTGCGTGCGTGTTTCCTTTGCAGCCAAAACAGTGTGGCTTATAATTAGGACAGTAAAGACATGCAAGGGGGAAAAAGGGGTTCTATGCCATCCAGAGAAAGGCTAATCAAGAGGCTCATCCTCCTTTTATCAGTGTATAATTTGTATAAATGCTGGTGCAATTTGGTTTTTTTTAACTTGCATTTATTGTTATGTGTAGCATTACTCTACATTACAACAGCTTCACTGTACGTAGGAATATTTGTATTTGTTAAATGTTTATTGTATTCTTCGGGACCAGATCTCAGCTGGCAAATTTTGCTACTTAAGATTACTCCTGGGAACATCCAGCAAATAACAAAGCAAGACAAAACAAATAATACGTCCATAAAACTTCATTTAAAATGGAAACAAAACATTGCTGTTGTTGTTGCTGCTGTTATGTGCATTCAAGTCATTTCTTACAATGACCCTATCACGGGGTTTTCTGGGGCCAAAGTCACCCAGTGAGTTTCCAGGGTCATAGTCAAATGCTCAAGCCACTAAACAACACCTACTGGAGTATAAGTCCTAGGCCCTTTCCACACCGGGGTATTAAAACAGTGCAGAGCAACCTCCGACGGAGGTCGTCTGCACCGTGGAGTGGATTGGAGTGGCATGCTGTTTGTAGTTCCGCACCTCAATCCGCTCTGAAGCGACCGGAACTGGTGGTGCGGCGTGTTTTTTAAAAACCTCTTTTCAGAGGTTTTTAAAAAGCACAGAGCACGCAGCCCCGTGCAGCTCCTTCGCCGCGCTCCGGTGCAGATTTGCAGGCGTGCACTAGTGTGTGCCTGCAGATCTACCGGGGGCGGGCTTCTGGCCGGCGAGCTTCTCCGGTTGGTGGAGAGCCTCCGCCTGCCGGAAGCCGCCATTTTGGATGCCGAAGCTGCCATTTTGGAAGCCGGAGGACTGTGGAGCAGCAAGCTCGCACTGCTCCGCATGGCGACGGACTTACCCGGCCACTGGTAAGCTATGTTTTAGCACGTTTCCCCCGTTTCCCCCTCCACATGCGGAAAGGGGCCTAGTTTCTTGATTTTAGCAGGTGGCCAGATGGTGTGCTGTCATTGTCATCGTCATCATCATCATCGTTGTCGTCATTACTGACATCATCACTGTTGTGCTCCTGGTACTACTATTGCTGCTACTTGTTGTTGTAGAGGTGTACCTTCAAGTTGTTTCCTACTTATGGCAACCTTAAGGCTGAGAGGTGCTGGCTACGCTTAGAATTTATGGATTTTTGTATTTTAATTATGTATTTTAACTTTTGTTTTTAATTTGTATCTGATTGCTTAATTTGTGTTTCAACTTTTGTATTCTATGATTTTTAACTATTTTTTTTTATTACTATAAGCTACTTTGAGCTCTTAACAGGGAAAAAGTGGGATATAAACAAACAAACAAACAACAATAACAACAACAACCAATCACAGGGTTTTTGGGGGCTGAGAGTGTGTGATGCAGCAAAGGTCATCCAGTGGACTTCCATGACTAAGCAGGGAATCAAACTCTGGTCGCAGGAGTCATTGTCCCACACTCAGGCCATTTCCACACAAGACTGTTATAGGGGCCAGCCGGTTTTATTGGGGTTTGTTTGTTTGTTTGTTTGTTTATTTATTTAAAAAAGAAAATTATAGAAGTTATTTGTACTCTCAGCCAGCCCCTCCTGAAACTGCAAACCTCAGGATTCCATAGGATGTTGCAAGTGGAATAACAGCGCTATAACAGTCTCGTGCGGAAATGGCCTCAGACCATTACAGCATGCTGGCTCTCACTACACTTTTAACATGCGGTAAAATATGAAGATCCAGTAAACTGAGAGTATAAATAACTTCTATAATTTTCTTTTCTAAATAAATAAGTAAATAAACCCCAATATGAGGAAATAAGCAAAATCTGAAGTCCAACAGAACTTTGAATTTGCTTTTCTCAAACAGCAGCTCTTTCCTAGCTTCCTCCAACATCACACGCTCTAGATGTGCTGGATGTGCTAGTTTGGGATGTTGGGAATGGCAGTTTAATACATTTGCTACCTGACCCTCCTGCCAGGCAAACTACTTCTGAACAGACTTTCAAAAGCACTTTGGCTTATTCTTTTTATTAAAAATGGACATGCCCAGCGTTTAAGGCTGCCTAAAGCAATTTCTTTGAATACTGTCATACAAAGAGGTTATTGGAAATACATGTGATTTATTTTTTATTTTTATTATTTTATTTTTTATTTTTATTTTTGTTCTCAGTGTAAAACACGGAATGCTTCCACGTGCTTATTTTCAGGGCCAGCTGACGATATTTTGCTGCCTCAGGTAAAGATGATGCCTTCTTCTATTGCATATACTGGAGCAGGCTGCACAGGCAACTGAATCTCACTCACATCAAGACTTCCAGCAGGATAGGGTCCACCATCACACTTGAGAGTAGTAGTATAGTATATGAGGTGCAAGCTCAGCTATGTGGTATGCACAGCTTTGCACTCCAAGAGAAGGGAATGGCCATGAGTTTCAGGAAGAGATGCTGAGAGATGCATTTAACCACCCTGAAGGGGTTGTTTCCCTCTGCTCAGAAACAGAGCTGGATCAGTCCAGTTTATGTTAATGTCCCAATCAGAGAGCAGGATTATGAACAACAGTGGTAGATGCACAAGAAAAAAAGAAGCAACTTCTTGTATAAGGCATGATGTATATAAACTATTTCATGCATTGTGCATAACAAATTATTTGAACTAAAATTACTTAGGTCTGCAGTTTTATTATTACTGCTGTCATCTTCTGAAACAGGAACTATTCTGAAAGGGGAAAGAGTCTGGTCTTTGATTTTGAATAGGAAAGGAGACACTATTGTACCTATAGAATATGATAGTATTACATGTTCAATGTGATTGTATTCAGGAAACTACCGCAATCCTATTACTGGGAAAATCCCAGATCATTTTTGCAGACTATTTCATACTCTCACATTTCAACGCCAGTACTCAGTGAGACAAGAATATCTTGAAAAAAAATCTTTCCCCCGCCCAAATCAGCTTCCTTTGTTCTCACCCTGTGGCCGACTTAAAAGGCTCCCCAAGGCCAATTCACTACTGACCCACTTCTTAAATAATTATTTTAATATGAATTCAAATTCAGTCATGAAAATGATGAACTATATGCTCTGCGGTATTATACCCGTTATCATATTCAATAAAATTCATTACACGCTTGATCCTGTTGAATATGCATTAGCACCATAATGAAATTTTGAATTTAATGTGGAAAATAAAAAGACCTCAAAACGTAAGAAGGTAGGGGAGGACAAATATAAACCATGCCCTGGTGTTTGGAAGGATAAAATGAAACAAAAGGTGTAAGTCAGTGCTGGGACTATCACTAGTACCTGCCTCAACAGGCTTTTATAATATAAGCACTAAGAAGCTTAAATGAAGAGCAGGTGCATAAAAGCCTCTGGGAAGAATACATTATGCATGAGGAATCAGGCACCACCATCACATTTTAGTATTCACCTGCTCTTCTGGTATGCAGCTGTGTCATCTTGGCAAAATACATGCATGCATTGTGAGGCCTTGAAGGTTTTTAAAGCTTCTCTGCTGGTTCTTGATCTATGCCAGTAACTATTACTCATTTAACTCCCTCATCCTGCACGCACACACTTCAATGGACAGCTACTAAGCAAACTGGAAGCATGTCAAAACAAACTGCATCTGAACTGCACACGTTTTACACAGCACACCTAGAGCCAGCCAGGGTGGTAAAATATCCTTTAGCATTCAGATGCTCCATATGTGGAGAAGCTGCAACACCTAGACACATCCTTTCCTTTCTAATCACCCCTCAAAGTCTGTTTCATCCACCTGAGCTTTTGGTCTACAATGCCCACACGGCCACTGGCTCTGCTTTTATTGATCTACCAGAAGTAAAAAAGGGCACAGCTCTGATCTCTTTTCCACATGCACTGAGAGAGATTTGAAAGTTATTTTTAAAAAGTACTTGTGACTGTTATAGTTCCAAGAGTCCTCAAAGGTAGTTTCTTCCTGTAGTTTTTATGGGTTTTTTTATGGTTTTGTTTTCTGTTTAGTATTAATTAATAATATGATGTAGTCATATAACGTAATTAAATTTGAGCAGAAACTCACTAGGCATGGCATATTTCTCCCAAAAGTAAGATCTTCCATATTTACTGGAAATCTTTGGCTCATAGGTTCATATTATAAGAAAATAAAAGTAAATTTACTGTTCAACTAAAGCCTCTCTCCATAGATCCAAATATGACTGCAGAGGGGGTGGAAATTCCCTGCTGTCATAGATGAAATTAATAAAAGGAAACCATGCTGAAAGGAACTTTAGTTCTGACTAGCCATTTCTATCATCTTGTAAAATGGATGGCAACTTTTCCATAAGCACTGTTTCTCATATTTTTTATACCAAGCTTTAACTGAGAGATGATCCAGGGTTTTTTTCCCCCCAATTCTAAGCTATTATCAATCTTACAGTAAAACAAAACAAAACAAAAATGTAATCAGATCTTATGATTTAATGCCTCACAGCTGACACAAAATATTGAGAGAAGCCCTATTTTTTGGTTAATAGGAACTGTTTGGTTTGTAAATTGACTTATTATTAGAAATACCGTCTAATAATACTGTATCCAGTACCCCATAGTTCTTCCAGCATTTGTTAGATGAATACTTCTCCAAATATTTCATTTTTACTGTGGTTAGATACTGACAACATATTATTGTTACAGCTGTCCTCTCATATGGGAGTATAGGTATAGTTTTGAAAAGAAATTCTTTACTGTTCCATTTTTCCAAACCAGGATGGGTGCATTTTAAAAAAAAAAGATCAGAATATAGTAACAAAAGGAAGAGTACAACCCACTACTGGAATTGTGCATTATTCCTCTTCTGCAGTTTAGAGAGGTCCCACCCACATACCTAGAAAAGTAACTGAAAGTTACAGTTATACTGGAAAAGGAGTGAAGTCATCCCAGGTTAACACACAGTTGTGACATAATAATAAGTGAGTTGCTATTTGCAAGTAGTACCATCCAGAACACAGATGAAGAGGGAATTCTTCTGCACAGAAGAAGGGGGAATTTTGACAATTGCTGAGCATCAAGGAAGCGGCAGGGTGAAGGCATATTGTACCTGATCAAATCCCTTCTTTTAAAACAACTTTTGAAAATATACAGGTCTTGTCCTCTTTTGATTCAGGCAACTCTGTAGGCCTGTTGCCTGGAATCAAAGCACATCCCAAAGCCTCAGATCAAACAGAATACGTATAGGGATTTGTGTCCGTGGTAACAAAGCTTGACACTTGGCCATTTTCTGACCAGGGATATGGGACTTTGGTCTCAATCCCTTTCTTAAAACAGATCATCCAGACAACTAAGTCCTGACTAAGGAAATGCATGGTAGCTTGGTATGATTGTTTAATTTATTATATAATTCTCCCTCCACATTTCAGGGTTTGACCTTTGTGAATTTGATTATTCACAAGGCACTTGCTTGCCTTCCCCCTTCTCCCCCTCCCATTCCCTTGTCTTTTGCCCAGGATTCCATGCCTTCCCTCTCCACACCCAGGCAAAAGGTGAGCAAATGGGAGTGGGGAACCCTGCACACAGAGAAGGAAGGCACATGCAAGCCTTAACCCATGCTCCCATTCCCATTCCCTTGCCTTTTGCCTGGGTGTGGGGAAGGAAGGCAGTGTGCTTAGGCAAAAGGCAAGAGAATGGGAGGGGGGAAATTTGGGGGGGGCATACACATATCTTCTACACATCCAAGGCTTGCCCCTCCCATTCACTTTCCTTTTGCATGGTCATGTGGAAGGAAGGCACAAGTGCCCAAGTAAAGGCAAGGGAATGGGAGGAGGAGAAGGGGGGAAGACAAGTGCACACCTTCTCCATGCATTGGGCCCCCCTCCTGTTCCCTTGCCTTTTGCCTGGCCATGGAAAAGGAAGTCACATAAGCCCAGGCAAGGGAATGAGAGAGGGGAGCCCTGGAAGGAAATGGAAGTGCTCACTGGGTGGGGTGGGGAGTTTATTCATGGTTTTTTGGTTGTTTGCTTTTTTTTACTTTCGTTGAAAGGGTTCTATGCCCCAAACTCTTGTGAAGGTGGAGGGGCCACAGTACTGGTTTCGCAGTCTACCAACTGAAGTTTTAGACTAGCAATGATTCAGATCCGATGCCAAAATCTAATTAGTGAGGCACCATCAGATAACATGGTATATTTCAAGTAGTGTTACTTATTGTAACTGTGCTAGCCAGCATGGTATGGTGGTTGGATTATGACTTTGGAGACCAGGATTCAATTCCTGGCTTGGTCACAAAAACCCACCATGGACGTATCACATGCACTCAGCCCCATGATAGATTTGCCTTGGGGTCGCCATAAGTCGGAAACAACTTGAAGGCATATCACCACAAACAAAACAACAGTGTGGTTATACTATTTCAAGAATGTTTACCCGGTTTACCTACATGTGTAGGCAAATGTTTACCTGGTTTATCTACATGTTCTTTGAAGGCTTCAAAGCAATGGTCATGCTGGCTGAGGATGGTGGGAATTGTAGTCTGAGGGCACCAGTAGGGAATAGCTACTTTCGGACACATCACAAACCACCAAGGTACAGCTTTGCCTGCACCTGAGTCCAAAGGAAGTTGAAGAATTATTAACTGAACTATCTGTCTTTATTCTGTTTTTAGCCCTGCCTGCTTCCAGGAGCAGTCCTTATTCACAGCGTATGTCCAGAGCCGCAGAGAAAGGGATGTATATAAAGCCATTGTAAGGAGACTAGAACCAGGAGGAAAGCTGGTTCCTTTGTTGTTGTCATTGTGTGTCTTCAAGCTGCTTCTGACTTCTGGCCAACCTCAGGCAACCATATCACAGGGTTTCCTTGGTAGGATTTGTTCAAAGGGGCTGACTTCCTCTGAAGCTAAGAGAGTGTGACTTATCCAAGATTTCCCAGTACCTTTCCATGGCTGAACAGAGATTCAAACCCTGGTCTCTAGAATCAAAGTCCAACTCTCAAACCACTACAAAAAGTTTTTTCCTAAGACTAGGATTCAAGGCAACTTGCATATGTAAAAGTTTATAATTAAAAACATACCAAAAAATCAACATTAAAACCAAATCAAAATATTAACCACATGAAAAGCATACACTCTAAAAAGATTTTAAAAGTTACATAATACAATTTAAAACAATACAGCACTTTGTTGAAAGCTTTCAATTCTAAAAACCTATCTGAATAAAAAAGTTTTTACCATCCAATGGAAGGACAGCAAAGACGGGGCCATTCTAGTCTCTCCAGGAAAGATATTCCAAAGTGTAGGGGTGGCCACTGAAAAGGCCTCTCTCATGTTCCCACCAACCATACCTGTGAAGGTGGTATGCCTAGGGGGATCTCACTGGCTTGGCAGGCTCATATTGGAAGATACAGTTTGTTAAGGGCAGCAAACCTCTTGTACAGAAAGAGGACTTAAAAACAGTGAACTGATAGCTAAGAATACAACACTTGACCTTATGATGAAGTTCCCTAAAATGCTGACCTTATGGTTAAGCAAAACAGAACACCAGTCCTAGCCTTCTCCATAGATATAATTACATGATTTGATGTTGATCTGAATGGGATTCTTAGAGAAACTCGTGACAAAGTGACTGTCAAGTGATTTTTAAGTTTTAGTCCAACCATGTTTTTAAGATTCTTTTTTCCTGATCTTAATTTTGCTATCTGTGGTATCCTAGGCCAGTGGTTCTGAAACTTGGGTCCTCCACATCCTTGAGATTTCAACTTCCAGAATCCCCTATCATTGGCTGCACTGATTCGGCCTTCTGTGAGTAGAAGTCCAAAAGATATGAAACACCACTGGTTTAGATTCAAAAACTGTTAAGCAGCTTTGGAAGCCCTTTCTAGCCTGAGAGGCAACTCAGGAATAGTTTTGTAAATAAATAGTCAAGAATGTACTATCCAAATGCCTCAGCAGAAAGGAAGTGCATTCCTAAGACCTAAGAAAGTTAACAATCATATACATGAGATCTTGTCATGGTCTAGGTAATACATGCTCACTAACTAGCGCATGTTGGAGGGTTACCGATGTTACATCTCATCATACAAATTTAGGCACACGTAGCAGTGACTAGTGAAAGTCATAAATGTCACATCACCCCATGAGCACCAACATTTTCCCAGACCCCTTCTGTTGTTTATATAGCATTCATCCTGGGAGCTATGACTAGTTTGTATATCCTGATCATAGCCATGTCCATTTCCATAACACCTTCTCACTAGTTTTGCACTCCCCCCTCTGATCTTTTCCTCCTTGCCAGACACAAAGTGACATCAAACAATGTAGCAATTAACCAGTTTACACCTTGGGATACTTTAGAACTTTCAACCAGGTGCATGCAATCAGCAATTAGCAGTTGATACACTGTAGCACTAGCAACCTGTAGCCCCCATGTCATCTAGTAACATATACTAACACACAGCCAGCCTAGTTATGACAGGAGCCATGCATCCTGACAGATCTGCAACAATGCTGGAATGCTCCCGTTCACTGTTCTATTCAGTCAGCTGCCCAGTCCCAGTCCCTGATACTCCATTCTTTTCTCTCTCCCACACCAGTTTTTTTAAATGTAATTCTTATTCCAAAATTCAGATAACACTCTCTAACAACTGAGCATGCTCAGTCCTCATTGATCAGTCTGCAGAGTTGCTCTTCCCCATAAGTATATGTATGTGTGTACATTCCTTCAAATCTTGGGGCTCCCTTCAGGCATTTTTTCCTATACGTGGGTGGTTCCATTTTGCCAACACAAACCATGGAGCTCTTGCTTGAACACAAGACAGGGTGTTACTTATTCTGCAAAAATAAATGAATACCCAGCTTGAAGAACTTTCAAGACATCTGATCACTTGGTTTTCCACAGAGAGGTCAAGGTTGATAGAAACTTTCCCCCTCAGACCACAGTGATGAATCATCTGAGCGAGTCTCAGTATCAATTAAAAACAAAGGAATAATTGAAACGTGAAAAATCAAAGCCCTGTGTGGGAAATACCCAGAAAGCCTTAACAAAAGAAATATGTATGTTGCCTCTTCACTAAAGTGGCTAGAAGTAGGTCATCTTAAAGCAGGAAACTGATATCTTTATTATCACTGCTATTCAAGACTCTGTAATTGCTACCAATAGCTATAAAAATATAGCATGAAGATCACAAGAAAGCACCAGTTATAGAAGAAATAAAGATAAATCAGAAACAGTAGACTATATCATAGCCAGCTGCCTTGCCTTATTCAAATCAGAACATCTTGCCAGATACTATCAATTTGTAGAAGCTGCTCACTGCCAACCAGGTATGCAAAAACAATTCAGTTCAGAAATTCCCCCTTGCTACCAATATAATGCTGACCCAAATCTTCAGACTAATAATGAATTAATCTTGACTGGGAGAAACCTATTATAACATGTTTTCATAAACAGGCAGAACTACAAATTAGGGAAGACCACACAAATTACGTTGTGCAACAAACTAATAGCCACAAATGTTGCCATTTCTCCTACCTCACAGAATGCAAAACTCAGTGGTTTCAATTTTCTATGTATAATTACTGACGGAACATCCATCACGAGGATGGGCAGAGTATGGATGAACTACATGAATTACAGTACTTTTAATCTGAACCAAAAGGTTTTGTATTAAAAATATCCAACTATTAAAGTAATACATGAAAATATGCAAGTCTTCATTATCATCTTGTAAAATAAGAACCCAAAAGATATGTTGCCAGTAGTATTACTTTGTATTTATCATATACCAGCCAGTGAATATTTCTCTTTTTGCACACATCTCACACACACCAATTTGTTTTGTTCTGTTTATCAATCAGGCCTTATCAAAAAGATCATATACTGTAGTTACCTAGGTAAGTTGAAACATATCTATGAAGAATGCTTTTTAAAACTTTCAGCCACAGACATGTTTTATCCAGAACATAACATGGTGGGGTTTTTAAAAAAGAATGAAGCTACTAGAAATTTACAACAAACATAAAATGAAAAACAATAACACTGTTTTGATGGTTTGATCCAACTTTCCCCACAATACAAAATAACATTGACAAATAATAATCAGATAAATGTGCTGTTCTGTAGCATTTTTGTGACAATGGTATGGTCACGGCTTTGTTGCTTCTGGTGTTTTTGCAATGGCATTTTATTTAGCCCATCATGTGGCTCCATGCTTTAACAAGAGCATTAGCTGCAATTGTCAAAAAAAGTCACTGAACTGAGAAAGAATGGCTAAAGCACAAAAAAGGATGAGCCTGCTAGGATAATGGGTGTAAACAAGACTAAGCCCTTTTCCACTCTTCATTCATTAAAATATTATTGGTAACTAAACTCAACTTAAAAGAATATAAAGTTCAAGTTCAGAATAGTTATGCGACAATCAGGCAAACTGATTTGGGGCCATTTCAAGGTAAAACCCACAGACACACAGCTTTTTTTAAAGATATGACACTGTCTTATACTGAATCAGACCACTGATCCATCTAATCTGCTTGTTCTCTCTGTCCTGTCAGGAAATAACCTTCTAGTGTCTCTCCCAGATTCTGGTAAAGCTATTTTTTTGAATTACAATTCCCAGGATGCATCACAGGCATGGCTGCTGGCAATGGAGACTGGAGGATTACGGGAACTGTATTCTAAAAAAGTAATGTTGCCAAACTCTTGGTGTTGCTCAGTCCTACTACTTAAATGTCTTTTAGCTACCGGTAGATGTGTCAGGTATTGAACCTGTGATCTTATATGCACAAGTGATAAACCCTGAAACTAAAATGAGGCCAGGCTCCTGAAGCCATTGTATCTTTTCAGCTCCCAAATCCTACACACATAAACAGAAGCACAGAGAGACTGAGAAACAGACAAACAGGCCGACACAAGAGACAGATAGAGGACAATTATTACCATGATGCCATCTTCCCAGGAGTGGGTTCCTATTTGCCTTTTTCCACACAGATGTAAACACATGCTTAGCTCAAAACAGCGTTACATTAGTATGAGGGAATGGAGGTCCAAAACCAAGTCTCTCAGGGACATTGGAAAATTTATAGTTTGAAAATGGTTTGAGTTTTGCAAAAAAAAAAAAAAAAAAAAGCTTTTGGAATGGAGTTTGGAACAATTGGCCTTCAGAACTTTTCCAGACCTGTTTAGGAAAAAAATAAAATAAAACTTGCCTTCAAAATGTCATTGCAAGTCTGGATCTTCTGCTTAAAGGACCAAATTTAGGTACATGGGAAGTTGCCTAGTATCAGTCCAGATCACTGGTCCACTTACTTCAAACTGTCTACTAGCATCTCTCTAGAGTTTCAAACAAGGGTCATTCCCAACCCCACCTGAAAATGATAAAGAATGAACCTGTGACCGCATTGCATTCCCTGCATGTAACTGGTAGTGGTACAATACTACCACCAATATTTAACAGTCACCATGATAACTTCTGGAGCCACTGCAGCTTCTGCTTAAATCTGGCAATAAATATAGTGACTATACTACTTGAGGGTACCAGACTGTCCTCTCTCACCACAGAATGACATCTTACCCCAACCCCCACCCACAAAGTGTCTCCTTCCCTTCTGGAAAGAAAGGGAAAGAGGGAAATTGGTTGTGCAAATTTTAACAAAGGTAGCAAGAGGAAGTAACAGGGCCTCAAAAACACACACACACAACAGGTGGAGGAGTGCTGGAAGCCCTTGGGCTACGTGTTGTCTACTCTGACGTTGACTGTGGCCTGTGCCTCAGCCTTGAACAACTAGCTGATCAGATGCAGGTTGAGCTACTCACAGATTGCTTCTCCACACTTATCTTCCTACTTGATTCACTGCTGAATAGCCTGCCTGACCTCTAGCCACAAGGCCTGACAAAACAGTTATTGTCATCACCCCCAATGACAAAAGATTCTAACCCCATGGTGGCAATTAGGTCATTGCAAAGAAAAAGGCTGAATACATCACTGCAAAAGCGTAAAGGCAGAAAAGGGAAACAGAAGTCCAACCTCTTTTTTTTTAGTGACGCTCATTTGTGTGTACTGCGAGGATGGACTGTTTTTCATATTTGACAGCTACTATAACAGAAGACAGTGGCTTCAGAATGAGCAGCATATTAAGAAAAGTTGCAATATGGAGCCATGCTATAGTCTGTCATCTCCAAAGCACCTGCTCTTCCTGCTCGCAGCTTTGCAGATCCAGATGACTGAGGCAAGCAGCACATGAGATAGGCCTATATATGGCCTACAGAAGGCCCACCTCCTTTTTCATGAGAGTTCACAAGAGTTCCGGGCTCCTTCAAGATGTCTAATATCTTGAGATCCTGGAATTTTTACAAGAGGCTTCCTTCTTGTGAGACCTTGAGGCAGGATTTATATAGGCCTGGCTCATGTGGGCTAAGTAGTCCTCAGCTGGTCTGTATTGATGTTTGAAAAACCTCACAACCATAGCCTGGGGGGGAATTTATTTGTGTGTGTGTGTGTGTGTGTTTACTGTGCGCTGCTGGAGCATGTGGAAAGCTCACTGCCAGTCCACTGGGAGTTTTTGCTAGGTCGTGGGCCATGGCTGCTGGAGCTCAAGCAACAAGGAGCCTGGCCAGTCATGATGGCTGTGCTTTATTCACTTCGTTCAACTAGCGCAATGGGTTCAAGGGCATGTACCCACAGGCTCTCTTCTCTCTCCACTTTCCTCCTTCCTCCTCAATGTCTGGCGTGTCTAAGTGCTACACACCTAAAACAACCTGTCATGAGCCAGGACTTGGCCCTCCCCAGATGAATAGCAGCCTCAAAGGAGGACAAGCAGACACAAGCACATCAAGAGCTAATCAGGCTGGGATGAGAGCCAGCTGGCTCCAGCCTTTTTAAGGAAGGCAGAGGGCAGTGGCTCAACTTCAGAAAAAACTTGTGTGTCTGCCAGCCCTTGCCCTGTGTACTCTAGATTCTCTGGCTGTTACTTGTCTGGATTTTCTGACCCTGGACTGTCTGACCATGTTGCCTGTCAGATTCCTGGACCTTTGGACTGATTCTTGACTACATTTCTGCTCCACTCTGAACAGGCAAGTGTTATTGACTGTAACTAGCCTCCTGCTAGCCCAGCACTCCATGCTGGGCAACGGACAGCTGGTGTCTGCAACACAACCTCATACTGAGAAAGTAAGCCCTGGTGCTAGTGGAGAGGATGGAGTGCATACCACATGGGCTGTTAATTCACCTCACACAAGAAAACAAAAATTTCTCCTCTGTCAGCAGTGTTCATCCTGAGACAGATGTCATCTGGAGACCCAGAGGTTACCTTCCCACTTCCCTGACTTGGCAGGGACAGTCCTAACTAATCCTCAGTGGTCCCACTTTCCTAACCATTTTTAAAATGTCCCAGTTTTTTCTTTTCCTCTCACTTCCATGGGGCGAAATCTTTTCAGTAGGCTCAAAGCAAAAGCAAAAGCAAAAGCAGGCTCTGTCCTACTCTTCCTGTTCATCAAAAACTTTGCCATTTTGACTAAACTCTGATGTTCCTTTGTCATGTGTCCTGGTTTTCATCGGTGAAATGTTAGAGTGCATGCCAGAGAAGCATGGCAGTTTCCAGAGATTTTACAACTATAATGCCAATAGGCAGGTACACAAAAAAGATAATTGCTATTTTTACCCATCATAACACTGTTCTGCTTTCTCTTGGTAAGTTATGAGAAGCAACTTATAACCCTGAACAGTAACAAAGAATTTATAACATAGCCGACTCTGTGAACAAGAGGTATAATATAGTCTATGGCCCTTTCCACACACGGGCAAAGAAACGGGGGAAAGCACGCTGAAACGGATCTTACCTGAGTCTGTCGCCATGTGGAGCAGCGCGCTTTCACTGCTCCACACTCCTTGGCGTTCCGCGGCATCCTGTGGGGCCCAAAATGGCGGCTTATGACTGGCGGAGACTCTCCACCAACCGGAGAAGCTCACCAGCTGGAAAGCCTGCCCCCAGCAGATCTGCACGCACGCCCTTGTGCGTGCCTGCAAATCCACACCGGGTGCTGTGACTTTTTGAAAGTGGTTTTCAAAAAGCATGCGGCGCTGCCACTTCCGGGCGCCCTAGCGTAGATTGGGGTGTGGAACTATGCAAAAGTAGTCCACCCCAATCCACTTTACGGTGTAGATGACCTCTGTCAGAGGTCGCTCTACACCGTTTTTAAACCCCCGTGTGGAAAGGGCCTATGTTTCAAAGAGACTCAAAGGAATTAATCTGATAGTAAATTGATGGGTGTTTATCTTAGGCCTAGTCTAGGTTTTGTACTTCACAGGAAAAAAACAGTGTTCAAATCTTCACTGAGCAACTTTGGGTCCTTTACTATCTGTGCAATTGGCCAACATCACAGAACTGTAGTAGAGATAAAATAGGGAGAGAAAGAGAGTAATTTACTGCAGCCTGGCTCCTTGGAAGAAAGGTAGAACAAACAAATTATTAATTAAAGTATTATGAAAGTTACCATTTCACGAAATCTCTTTTCAACCTTGCTGGTGTGATACACATGTTCTCCTCGGGATAGCCTAGAATTTGCTCTGTATTACAATTGTAAAACAGCACAGATAGTGAAAAACACAACAGAAAAGCACTTGCTATCTCATCCCCCCTGCCTTCCCCCACCAAAGCAATCACAATCTGTCTTTGTCTAAGAAGGGATTATGTCATCAGAACACAATACACCAAGTCTTGGCAGCTAGATCATTGAGCATGCTTTTTGGACAACATGCCACTGAGCTCAGGTTAGGCACGGGCCACAGCTATCCCACAATGTCAGCTAAGTCAGGAACACTCCAGGCTTTGCTGTGGGTTTACCTCAGGTCTACTGAACTGGGAAGGAAACACGAGTGCATGCAAGAGAGTTGGATAGGAGGATTGTAGACCTCACTACGTATCACATGCCAGGCAGCTAGATCTTATATTCATATCCAAGAGCACCACAAAACCTTGTCAGCTTGCTGCCACTCAGAATGACTGTCCACATGACCTGACTGTATCTCTCCTTCTTCTTCATGAGAAACCCAAGAAAACAGCTGAGAAAGGACAAATAGGCATTGGATGAGCTATGAAGAATCAGAAATCTGGCTGAATGAAGGACTGGCATTGTAGACCATACATGTCACTAGAACCCATTTTAAAATC
Source organism: Ctenosaura bakeri (assembly GCA_948474755.1). Classification (NCBI taxonomy): domain Eukaryota; kingdom Metazoa; phylum Chordata; class Lepidosauria; order Squamata; family Iguanidae; genus Ctenosaura; species Ctenosaura bakeri. The sequence continues at coordinate 25,603 of CAOLHI010002863.1, forward strand.
AAAAGATCACTGCTGTGCATGAGTAACACTTGCCAATCAAGATGGCAACTACCAATGTCTTGACAGATGTCTCACCAAGAAAAATCAGTGGTGGGCAAGTCTGGCCAAGTAGCAAGTTCAGCCAGAACTCCATGTTAGACTGGCCCTTGAGTTGATAAGCATAAAAAGCAATCATAGTATATGTCTCATACTTATTCTGTGCTTAATGTTTGCCATAACAATAGTCTGTTAACAAACATTACACATCCACTTAGGAGAGAGAAAGACAGAATTTGCATAAGGGTTATTGCTGGCACAGATGGCAACAGAATGAAATGCTTACTCTGCATAATATAAACACAGCAGGCAAGAGAGAACAATGTGTGGGGGGGGTAATATCGCTGCCTCTTCTCTTTTTGGGCTCAGAAAGAAATGTAGAGGTTTCAGAATTTATAATCAACCACACTTTGAAAATTAGAATTTTTGTGTCATTTGGAGAGGGTCAGATGCCTCACCAGTACTCTGGAACAGAGGGGTGGCAGCCGTACTGCAGAGACATCCATCAATCTCCTTCAACACTCACTTCTCTCTCCCAAGCATACTGCCTCATTGAAAAAAGCAAAATAATACTAGTTACAGGTCTTTTTAATACTGACATGGTGCTATGTATGAAAAAGTGATATGACATCATGGGCTGGAAATGAAGCTGTTGCTATAAAGAAATAACACTTCATAACAGAAAAAAAAGTCACATGGAGATGCCCACGGTACACAATGTAGGAGAGGTCCCTCCCTATTCCCTTCTATTCTGATGTTTTATATGAACTCTTGAAGACACGTTCACAGGGCCATTTCCAGGGGTCCACAAATCCCCATGACTTCTGCAGTGAAATGACTAGAACTCATCACGACCGCCAAGTCCAGCAGTAACCTACGCATCCATTCAGAGGCTGACAAAGTGAGGTGCTCACAGTAGAGGCACAAAGTTCAAGCCCTCCTGGAGAACCAGAGATCCAGAAGCCCAAAATACTGGAACCTGGTGAACTCAAACTGCCAGAAAATGTGTCTGTACAGACACGTGCACGGTTGTATGTTATATACACAACAACATGGCGGAATGACTCTTATCGCTTGTTGAGCATATTAAAGTGGCTCCTAGAAGGCAACGATCCACAGCATTGTATTACTAACACAATATCTCACCACTGGGAGCCATGTATGGTGTCTGGGCGGACAACTGCTAGGGATTGGGAAGCTGAATTTTCCCCTTACAAGAAGTTGGGGAGCTACTCTAGCACCCTGTCCTTCACCTCCCAACAATTTTTAAAATGCTTTTGAGACATTTGCTAAAAAATACACCCCTGTATAAGTGGCAATTTTTGCTCACCCAGGCTGTTTTAAGCCCAAATCTACGGAATAAAGCAGGCATTTTCATGATGGGGTGGTGGTGGCCCTTAAGGGTCTCAAAAAGGGCTTTTTTTCCATGAGGACTTCAGCATACTTTGCCTGTACTATGTGAGGGTACAAGAGATAAGCTTCTACATTGTGGCACTTCCACTGAACAGTGCCCTCTGTCCTTGCAAGCATGACTGGCATCAATGTAGGCATAAATTCAATATAAAATAATAAGTATTCACCCAATGCTTACAGTCATAGCAACCATAGTGTGATTTAAACTTGGTTTTTTTTTGGGGGGGGGAGGAAGGGTTAGTTCACTACATTTTAATTATGCTGACTTGTTGTTGTTCGTGCTGTTTTACTGTTCTTTTAAAATGACTTTCATTGACTACACATGCCCTGAGTTCTCCAAACATAGGATGGAATAGAAATATTTTAATAAAAATAAAAAAATGAAATGTGACATGGCAAAATCCTAATAAAACCTCTTCTTTAAAATCCAAACAGCCTTAGTGAGAGAAGGAGGGAAATGTTGTTTGCTTTTTAAAAAAAATGTCAAACAAAAAGTCAGACCGTTCAAACAATTTCCAGGTACTGATGAGTAGGATGTAAAGTCTGAATTATATCACGTTCTATATACTGTGTGACCAAAAGAAGGATCTTTAATGTGGAATAATGGTGAGGAAGTCCCATATGTTGAAAAAAAAATGAGAAAGATCATTTGTTCAAGGAAGAACTACAAAATAAGGGACAGCAGAGTTGTATTTTCCCCCTTACTTTGCCAAATCTGGCAGTACTGAGTAAATAAGTCCCCAGATGCACTAATGGCAACCTGCCAGTAAGGACGTCTGCTGTGTTTATGGGTCTTGTAGTTGACATATCTCGCAGCCAAATACAGAATTTTTCACTTCAGTGATATCACAGGCTGTTCTGCAGAAAAATAGAGAACAGCCCACTAGGTTCATTGTGTCTCATACATTACATCATATATTGTGTGCCAGCCCACATGAAAAGATGCACAAGAACAACAGAAGATTGTAATAAACCTGCATAGGATGCATTGATACAAAAATGAAAATCACACACACACACACACACACACACACACACTATAATTATCTGACTTTTCCTGCAAAGCCTTTGGCTTAACTCTTTAGTTGTCATCCTTGTTTGAAGCAAAAACACCCATGCAGAAGATTGCCTTTGCTCATATTTGTACCTTGTTACTTTTGCCCCTCCCTTATCTGCCTTTCCTACTGTCAAAACTGAGAGCTGGTTGAGAATTCCACGATATGCTGTAACTTTAAACCCACTATTGTCCTAAATAACATATTTTAAAAAGTGCAACAGAGAATATTCCGAACTGGCAAATTGTATGGCAAGTGCTGCTCAATTATTATATGCCAAACACTGGAAACAACTACACAAACCAAACATAGAAGGAATGAATGGTGAGAACATGGGGCAACTGAAATAACAGCTAATGTGATAAATAAAAGATTCAGAAGATAACTAGTTCTGTTCATAAACAAACAGAAACTTCTACACAGTTTTCCAAATGAACCTTTTACATTCATGCCTGGGCCACTTTTGGACATTACTATAGGACAGACTAATTCATGATGCTTTGTTTGTATGATCACAGATGTTTAATACAGAACTTTTAAATGAATTTATTTATTTATTTATTTGTATCCCGCCTCTCCATATGGATCAAGGCGGCGAACAACTTACAAATAGCATGCATTTCGAAACATTTCTATACATGCCCCCAACAAGCTGGGTACTCATTTTACCAACCTGCGAAAGGATGGAAGGCTGAGTCAACCTTGGAGCCGGGCAGGATCGAACTCACAACCTTGTGGTTTGCAGTACTGGCATTTAACCACTGCGCCACCAGGGTTATGTTTAAGTCTGAAAATTACTTCCCAAGCTCTAAGAATTGTTTATTATGGCTCATCTACTGTGTCACACATAACCACTACAACCATAATTCACATTTTACTATTAAATGTAAACATTCTTGTACATATGATATGGGCAAAATGTTCCCCCTTCTGTGTTCTAGCTACTCCTCATATACAAGTGTCATCACATTGTCTGTTTATTATACATACCATCATGGTATACGTAGCATCAGGAAAAAAAACCCTAACGGCCCTTTCACACTACTTACAATTAAAATGCTTTGATTCTACTTTAATTGCCTTGGCTCCATCCTAAGGAATCTTGGGGTTTGTCCTTTCAAATTCTTAGCCCTAGAGCTCTAGTGCCTCACTAAACTACAAGCCTATCAGATTCCATGGGATACAACCATGATGATTATAGAGGAACCATTGTGCTATAAATTGTAGTGTTAGAAGGCTCCACGTCTCTGATTCAAGAAGATTACATTGTAAAATTTGCCAAAAAAGTAATCAATAGGGGAAGCAAAGGAAGACAGAAACAAAACAGATACAGGAAGAAAATGCCTAACAAAATAACAAAGCCAGCGAATGTAGGCTAAAGAGCAAGACAATCAACTAATTAGTGTTCATTGCCCTATATCAGAATCTTAAGCAAAACACAGGGAAAAAAAAACCCATCATGTATTATTAGGTCTATCACACCTCATAAGATAAAACAGTCTTCTCTGTTTCCAAAAAAACAAACAAACAAAAACTCTTGTGGTTACAAAGCATTATGACAGCTACATTCAATACTTCATATCCAAAGCTGATTTCAGTAAACTGACATAATACTCTTTCAAAATATATTTTTTGAAAAACTCTCAAAAATTATTTTTAAAAATTTGAAAAACTCAATAAAAATTATAAAAATAAAATTAAATAAAATATATTCTATTTAAATATTTTAAAAAATTCTTCCTTCTTATCTTACAAATTGACAGAACTCTGTAATTCAGATTCCCTCCAACCATCAAATCCTTTATATTCAGGAGAAAAACTAACCATAAATTAATTTTTCTATTTTGTTAATGTTTGACATTGCGTCCCTGCTTTTAAAAAAATATTTGGAGCCTACATTGTCATTACTATTACATTCTACATTATCAGCCCATATTGGTCCAACATATGCACTGAATGAGCCCCTGCATTCAGAGACCCCCACCCATATGCTGATTGCTGCACTTCAGTTGCAATACCCACGTGGCTGTGAAACTGACTCGTTTGAATGGACATGAGAAAGGAGTAACTTTTGCATTGTCACAGCTTGCTGTCTAAGGAATTGGGAAGCTTCACTGCAGGCATTCAGTTATATTATTCTCTACATAGGATAAATGGAAGAGAGGCCCACAGGTTGAAGGATGACCCCTAACCCATTTTTATAGTCCCCTGAACTCCTGAGCTGCCAGACCTCCATAAAATACCCTTTTTTCCCAGATAAAAAAAAACCTTTAAAAAACCCTTCATTTTATAGATAGATAGACAGATAGATAGGTAGATAGATAGGTAGATAGATAGATGCGCATATATGTATATAAGAAGTTTTTTAAAGTTTTTTTTTTTAATCTGGAAAAAATGGTATTTTGGTGACTGGAAAGCAACTCCTGGAGGGGTCAGATTGCCTGTAGTAGAAAGAGAGACCTCTAGAACCATATAATTTTACTACTATTGATTATTATGAATACTGATTAATCAAACTACCAAACATCTCTTACAAAAACTGATTCAATTCAATTCTGATTGAGGAAAGTTTTGATGGACAGTGGTGGTAATGATGACGATACCTTAACAAAAAAGAGATTTGAAAAACAAACAGGGGTGGCCCTCAAGTAGTTTACCAACCTTTAAAGTGATCCCCCATCTCACCACAGCTGTGGTGCAGACTCAGTAGGGGCTTCCCACTGAAGGGAATGAACAGAGTGATGATTTCACCTTCTCCTTACAGCTGCTTGTGTCATCTCATGCACTATCCTAGAGGGTCTCCCATTTACTCGAATACATTTCTCAGGAGGCACAAGGAGTTGCACGTGGCGGGGGGGAGAGGAACCAGTAGCAACAGCTACCCTGTCCCCGCCCTCCATCAAATTTTGGGAGCAAGCCTTCAGCAGGACAATAACTCTCATGCTAAACTAACTACCCCCATGGTTGTGGTTCTGGGACTTCAGCCCTTTCCGCACCCTATCTTTTTGCAAAGTCGTCTGGTGGGGATCCCGGCAGTGGCTCCACTGGGAGGGGAGCACAATGGCAGAGCTCCCCTCCATACTGACTGGATTCCTTAGGAAGGGAGCACGATGGCCTTGACTCTTCCTTCCGCAGTGCAGTCAGTTACTTTCCAAGGCTGCACTGAGGCAGGAAGCACAGCCATCATGCTTCTGGGACTTCTGCAGGACAGGTAAGTGCAGAATGGTGGCATGATCGTGTGTGAACGATGGAGAAAACCTGTCAATGATTTAATCCACAACTGCACTGGTTGGGGACAGGAGAAGGACAGGACTGTGGCGACATCATGCAGAAATGTCATCACAGTCTCATCCTTCTTCTATTCCGATGGTGGGATGGGAGGGTGCTGTGGAAAGGACCTACCTTGGAGGACTTCAAAAAGCTGGAAAGCATGTTTTATGCATGGTTTTTATGAACAGAGTCCATGGCTATTCTAAATACCACCTTCTACCATTTACTGTTTGCAATCTTACAAAGAAAGACAGAATTAATTAATTTTCTGTGCTCTGTTCTCATTCTCCCTCTTGCCTTGTCAGTTTCATTAAGAGAATGAAGCCCTTTCTTAAGAAACAATTGCAACACGTACACACATACACACATGCACACAAATAGACTTCTATCAGAATAACACAGGTGTGAGGAAGAGAATTGGCCCCTTTGTGTGTTATGAAGTCTTGGAGCCTCCACTTGATGATGATCTCTCTGGTCACCCTCTCTCACCCTCAGCTGGGAACCAATATGGAATCCATTGTGTATTGTTTAGTGATGCAAGATATTTCTACCCGCATCCCACACAGAGAAAGATTGATCACGGAAAGATTAGTAAAGCCGAAAACTCACTGAAAACTTAAGAAGAGTTGTTTAAAGTGCAAAATAAAATGTATTCTTCTTCCAAGGCTTTGAGTTTTGAAGAAACACGTACAAGGCATGTGAGGCAAAATCTTGAGTACATCCTAGATAAGCATGTCTTATGATGGTATGCTGAAATGAGTGAGAGTTCCAAGGTATGACATGCACAACCTGAAATCATCCTAGTGTGCAGCAGACTATAGCCGTAAATAGATTATGGCCTGCAGCCCAGGAGTATATTAATCTGCTCCGGGTTTTAATTCAGACTTTAAAGAAGCTAAGGTATTCAACCTGTTTAGGTGATTTGGTTCAGCATCTTTGATAGCATTTTTGAAGACTGAATTAAAACTCAGAGCAGATCTGTCACCTTTGATATGGCAGCCTCTTCCTACCTGCAATCTTATCTTTGGCTTAATGATCAGCTACTTGCCCTGGTGGTGCAGTGGTTAAATGCTAGTACTACAGTACTGTAGTACTGTACAAGGTTATGAGTTCGATCCTGCCGGGCTCCAAGGTTGACTCAGCCTTCCATCCTTCCGGTAAAATGAGTATCCAGCTTGTTGGGGGCAACTGGCTAAAATACATTGTAAACCGCTTAGATAACACTCAGTTGATAAGCGGTATAGAAGTAAATGCTATTGCTATTATTGCTTGCCAATCCCATGCCTTTTTCTGTGGCAATGGGGGTGTGGGTGAGGGTATAGGGGCTTTGTTTAATGTTTTGCCTTGTGAAGATTTCTGGAGAACTCAAAAACTAGTAATTTTGTAACCTATCAGTTAAGCCAATGGATTTTATTCCCCTAGTAGGAATTCTGAAAAAGACCAAACTTACCATTAGGCACACTGAAGTGGCTGCCTCAGGCAGTAGAGACTGGAGAGAGCTATTACATGGCCTGCCCTATGCCCCTTAAGCTCACCACACAACCCCAAGTGTGGTGAGGGATAAACATAGTTTTCTCATCTGTGTAGAAACAACATTCAATTGAAAGCCTGGTTGGCACGTGGAACTGGGCAAGGGAGGAAGGCCTCATCTGATTTCCCCCAACCAGGCAACAGTATGTTCTGAGCTGGCTCTGATTTTGATTATTATAACTTCAAAGTAAGGTAGATGCCAGAGCTTAAATAAGATACTTTTTTATTGATTATAAAGAAAAAAACAGAAAACAACAACAACCATGTGATACACATAACAGTGAAAAAAGGAAACTTCAACAAAAACAAGCTTACATTGTTATTTCTCTCCATTTCCATTACAATCATACACTTATTCAGCATATTCTATATGATACTGCTTATATACTTTTGTTACCTATATCTAGATCTCATTCTCATTATACTGATTATTATTATAATAATTTCATTCTTAACTCTATACTTTTCCATTACATTTAATCTATTACTATTACTAAATATAATTTTATTACTAAACATATCAAACTATTTCTAAAAGTAAACCCACTCCCCAGAGTCAATTATGTGTCAACTTACTCCACCTCCAGAATTGTAATTCTTCTTGTGGAGATATGACATCTTCCTCTTTTTATTAAAACTTTTTCCACAAATATCTTCCATATTGCTTTGAAATCATTCCCTTCCATTATTCCTTTTTTGGCCGTAACTCAACATGTTAACTTATCATTAATCGCAATTTTCCACACTTTACACCAATCCTCTATTTGAAAATCTTCATGAATTTTCCATTTTCTTGATATAATTAACCTTGCTGCAGTTAATAAGTTTGTAATTAAATCCTTCATTGCCTGGGTACAATTAACCTTATCAAATATAGATAATAATGCTATACCTAGACATATTTGTAAATCAATTTCAGTTATCTCTTTTATCTCTTTAAACACCTTTTGCCAAAATTTCTGTACACCTTCACAATTCTACACATATGAATATATGTACCAATCCCTTGACAACTCCTACAACACAACCTTGAATAATTCTTATCTATACAATTTAACCTTACTGGTGTTAGGTACTATCTCCAAACTAATTTATAATAGTTCTCTTTTATCCTTACAGACAAGTTTTTTAAATGATGTTGATTCCAAATTCTTCCCCAGTCTGAATATCTATTTTTTTGTGCTAGTTCTTCCTCCCATATTTTTCTAAGATATTCATCTTCATCTTCATATTTTGTCAACATTTTGTATATTTCATTTGTGGTACCCCTCAATATTTCATTTTCCTCCATGTCTTCTCTTTGTATAATCATTTAGTATATTCAAATTTAGTATATTCTCTGAAAAGTTTATTATTCTTTTTCAATTACTTGTCCATTGCTATAGCTGTATATAATTAAACCATGATATCTTAGTACCCTGTAATCTCTCCATCTCTCCTTTTATCTTTATTCGTCATTATATTCATCCAGTCTTTTAACTTATTTATTCTCTGCTTCTTTAATTCTTTCTCTACTTCATCTCTCAAATTCATTGGAAATCTTGCCATCGTCACTACAGGAGTCAATGGTGAAGTAGCTAGCATTAATTTTTCCTTATTTTCCTTCTAAATTTTTAATATATTTTTGAAAAGGGGGTTTTCTATTTTTTCCATCTCTCTTGACAGGATTCAAAAAAATATATCTCATTTTCCATTGTTCCCATCTCTAACCAATCTAAATCTCCTTTTCCTAGAATGCCATCTATGATGTATCTCAATTGATTTGCATTATAATACCATTTTAGATTTGGTACGCCCAATCCACCTTCTTTTTGGGATTTGTATCAAAATTTCTTATTAATCCTCACTCTCTTATTCCCAGTACAAAAATTATTCAATAATAACTGCCACTTTTTCAATTCTTCTGATACTTTTATTGGTAACATCCTAAACAAAAAATTAATCTTAGGTAGTATTTTCATTTTTACTAATGCTATTCTTCCAAACCATGATAACTTAATATTTTTTTTATTCCTCTAATTTCCATTTCACTTCTTGTCTTAATTTATTATAATTTTTTCCTCTAATCTTTGTAATCCTTTTGTAATATTTATTCATAAATATTTAATTGTTTCCTTTAACTTAATATCTATCTTTCCATATTTTAAAAAATCTTGTTCTTCTATTTTAGTATAATTGAACAACATTAATTCTGATTTAGCCCAATTTATTTGTAGCCCTGTCATTTCCCCAAATTCTTTTAAGTCTTCAGATACTCTAATCATTTTCTTTATTGGATCTTTAATCGTCAGCAAGGTATCATCAGCAAACAAACTTACTTAATTTTTTTCCTAAATCCTAGTTCCCTCCAAATTCTCATCCTTTCTAATAACATTTGTCAAAATTTCAATGACCACTGCAAATAAAATCGGGGATAATGGACAACCTTATCTTGTCCCTCTAGATATGTGAATTTGTTTTGTCAATCCATCACGTACCATTACTACCACTGTGTTATGTAAATATAACCGATTTAACAATCCTCTAAAATTTCCCCCCAATCCTAATATCTTTAATATTATTTTTAATGCTGGCCATTTCACACCGTCAAAGGCTTTGTATATATCTAATGCCATTATTCCTGCCTTTTGCTTATCCCTTTCGTTTATATTTATTTTATTCAATACTCTACCAATTCGATTTGACATCTGCCTTCACTGCACAAAACCACATTGGTCTCTTTGCAAATACTTATAAATAAACTTATTCATTCTTTTTGCCATTATTGCTATCAGTATCTTAGCATCTTGATTTATTAACAATATAGGTCTATATGATCCTGGATCTGTCAAATCCTTATCTAGTTGTGGAATCAATATTATTAAAGACTGTTCCCATAACGGTGGGATCCTGTCTCCATTTATTATATTATTATATAATACCTTCAATTTAGGTATTACACTCTTTTTAAAAGTTTTATAATATTCTGGTCCCACCCATCCATACCTGGCGATTTCCCTACTTATAATTTATCTATGACTTCTTCTGCTTCTTTTTTCTAAACCAGTTGTTCCATCAAGTTTTATCCTCTTCTTTTATTTTTATTTTCCAATTTTTTTCAATACATTCCTCAATATTATCCACTGACTTTTTCCCTGCTGAATATAATTCTTGGTAAAATTCTTCAAATATGTTTAACTTAGATTTCATTATCTTACATATCTTATCAGTTTTGTCTTTAACTATACCAATCATATCCCTTGCCTTTTTAGACTGTGCAGATCTGGCCAACAATAAGATATTTATTTGGGCTACTACTGCCAGAATCCAACAGCCTGCATATCCAATGACTGTGCCAGCTAGGATGATTCTAAGAATTATACTCCTTAGAAGAGAATTCTTCCATATTGTACACCGAGCTGAAATGGAAGAAACTAGATACTGTGCTTTCTGTTTTGATGAACTACAGCACACACACATGGCTGGTACAGGCACTCTGCTGATACTAAAGATGCCAAGATTTGCAATTGCTCCCTAAAGCCAAGCCCACCTTTCTTAGCTGTAACACCTGCTCAACCTTCTGTCAAATCATATGCACAGAAGTGCTGCTTTTCTTGGTAACTCAAGTCACATGGAACAAATTCTAATGCTAAATCTCAAATGCTATAATGCAGCAATGGGACACTGGAGGTTCACAGAAAGGATCTGACCTCAAAATATATTTGGCCCCAGGCAACATGGCCATGTCTTAATTAAAGTTTTGCAGAATAGGAAGCCTACCTTTTCCCAGTTAAAAAAAATTCCCAAAGATGAGAATATTTCCTCCTTAAATTATATATTTCTAACTCTCAGAGAACTCTCTGTAGAATGGAATTGCCTCTGGGAACAGAAAAGTAGATTTATTCCACACCTGGAGAAAAGGCAAGATACAAATGAAGTGATTAATTGTTTGATTATCCATACTATATTGCATTAACCACTCTATGTCCATGTTTGTCACTAAGCACAATGAGGAAAGTGTACCATACATCTGTAATAATTAAAAAATAAATGGGCTTTGTTTTAAGTTAAGGCCCCAAGTCTTGGGCATTTTTCCAAGTGGCAAATCTGAACAGCTATCCTAAACTTGTATTTTCTCAACTAAAACAAAGTCTGAGCATAAAATTTGATTCTCCTTCAAATGCAAACATTGCTTTTGATGAAATTCTTCAGGCAATTTAAAAAACTAAGGAGCCATCATTCTAATTCTTTTTTATTTATTTTTTTATTTTATTTTTTTAGCTGAAAGGCCTGCTGGGACAACTTGGCTTCATCTTAGCTGTCACAGTCTGCCACAGTGGATTGTTGGGTTGCTAAACTGACCATAAATCATCCTTATAGGTCATGAGACACAGATGGCTAGAGGTTGTACAGCAAATGAACCCAAAACGTATGTTGAGTGCAGTCAGGGAGCACAAATAGAGGAAGCTGTTGGCTTCTTTGAGAAGAAAGCAATCATCATAGTTAAATAATATTATATGGATCTCTGCTTCTTCTTCCTCTGTTCTTCCTGTTCTCATTCTCACTCTCCTTGGTGGAGTAATGATTAAATCATTGTGTGTGGAGATTTGTCTATGACTTTTTGTTAAAGCCAAAGACACCAAAAGCATTTGGCTCAGACTGCTATTCAGCAGAATGCCAAACAACACCATGCCATCAATACCATTAGGTTTTGGGTCCAAAGGAATACAGTAGGCCCTCTGTGTCTGCTAGGGTTTGATTCCAAGACACACACACACACACACAAACACTACGGGTACCAAAATCTGTGGATACTCAAGTCCAATTAGGTACAATGGTGTAGTAAAATGGTGTCCCTTATATAAAATACCAAAATCAAAGTTTGGCTTTTTAAAAAATATTTTCAAGCCATGGCTGGTTGAATCCATGGATACAGAATCCACGGATATGGAAGGCTGATCATATTCAGAAATTTGATGAAGTTATCACAAGTGTTGCTGTATTCTTGTACACACATAAGTTTATGAGAGTAAAGTCCCTTGATGTCAGTGGGACTCCCCTCTGAGTAGGTCTTCCAAACAATAAAGACTGATCTGTTCAGTCCCCTACACATGTCCACTCATTGTAAGCCAGAACTTGGAAGTAATCAATTTTTTTTCTCAATAACAGAGGTATAACTATATTATGAATGATGTTGTTTTGTTGTTGTTGTTGTTGTGTGCCTTCAAGTCATTTCTGACTTATGGTGACCCTAAGGTGAACCTATCACAGGGTTTTCTGGGGCTGAGAGTGTGTACATTCCCAAGGTCACCCAGTGGCTTTCCATGGCTGAGCCCTGGTCTCCAGAGTCATAATCCAATGCTCAAACCACTATACGATGCTGAGAAATAACATCATTCTTTTCATAGAATCATAGAATCATAGAAATGTAGAGTTGGAAGAGACCACAGGGGCCATCCAGTCTAACCCCCTGCCATGCAGGAACACCCTCAAAGCACTCCCGACAGATGGCCATCTAGCCTCTGCTTAAAAACCTCCAAGGAAGGAGACTCCACTACACTCCGAGGCAGCACATTCCACTGCCGGACAGCCCTGACTGTCAGGAAGTTCTTCCTGAGGTTCAGGTGGAATCTCCTTTCCTGCAGCTTGAATTGCTCCTTATTCTGGTCTCTGGAGCAGCAGAAAACAAGCCCTCTCCTTCCTCTACATGGCATCCCTTCAAATATTTAAACATGGCTATCATGTCCCCTCTTAACCTTCTCTTCTGCAGACTAAACATACCCAGCTCTCTAAGTCTATCCTCATAGGGCATGTCTTCCAGGCCTCTCACCATTTTGGTCGCCTTCCTCTGGACTTGCTCCAGCTTGTCAATATCCTTCTTGAATTGGGATGCCCAGAACTGGACACAGTAATTTAACTGTAACTTATTTAGTCATTTTTATCGTTACATGTGTTGCTGGATTAAATTATGGAAGATGACTATCACATGCTTACAATGCACATGAACAAAATATTGGAGGATGACTATCATGTGGTTTAAATATGGGCTCATGCCATTGCTAAGATGCTATGTTGTGGGCACTTAAAAGGTATCAGACCCTTTTTCATTACAAAATGATAGCATTCTGAAACTGCCAAGCTACAAACCCCAGGATTCCATAGGATGCAGCCATGGCTGTTAAAGCAGAATAAGAATATTATAAGGATGTAATGTGAAAGAGCACAACAAGATGAACAGAAGCTGCTCTTATCAAGTACACCTTTCCCTTGGCAGCATAACCAGAGCTAGCTAAGTCAGCTATACATCTTCTGCCTCTTCCAGCACCAAAGAGCAGGCAGAAAATCTTGTGGATGGGCTGGGGAGAAGCAAGCAAACTCACAGCCCCCACCATCCCCCTGCCCCCTAGTGAAGATTCAAATTAAGAAAGCCTGTGTGGATTAATAGAAGAGATGTGTGAAATTCCCTCTTGTGGCCCATTCGCTAAGCCATTGTGCAACTTTATAAAATCTTCTAGAAAGTTTATGCACATTCTTCACACATCTTTCACTAACGGCTATACCTGTCAGAAGTCACAAACTCCTTCACAGTGCAGCCACCTACATAATCAGAAGTAAAATTCTTCAAACAGAACAAAGAAAATTATAAATTGCCAGATTTTACAAAACTTCAACATTTGATTTCTTTACTTTTCATTGACTTTTTACAAAAGTTTTGTAGTTAGCAATCAGTGTAATTCATAATGTTATAAATGACCCCCCCTTTTTTTTTAGAGAAATGCAGAAAAATGTTTGATTGCAAATAACAAATCTTATTGTATAGTACATAAAGAATGAGATGCAGAACGTATCGAAGTCATGAAAGATGGATGGAGAAACTGCTGAGAAAAATACTAGCAACATTGGAAGTGTGAGGAATATAATGACAAAACAGAAATGATACAATAACTTAATATAGTGATAGCATGTTATAGCAATTATCACTATTCAAAACTATCACTGTGGACAAGTTCAGATAATCAAGAGATGATTTCGGCAGCTATAAGATCACAGTGGTATTACATGTCTAAAAGTCAGCTGTTTCTCCCTCTGGGAGCAAACCTACAGGCTGCCAAGGAATAGTTACCTTTTTAATACTACAGTTCCCAGAATCCCCTGAGAAATGCTGGACATTGTAGTCTAAAAAACTCAATTTGCTCAGCTCTAGCCAGACACATAGACAACTGAAAGCAGAACTCCTACAATGACTATGATCAGTTTGGGATGGATTAACAGGACAAATCCCACATAGGAAGTTAGCTAGAACTTAAAGCAAGACTCAGGTTGCACAGGCAAGGCTGAGCCAAATTAAGAAATTAATCAGTAGAAATTAGTAACAAAAGTGTCAATAACAACAAAAAGAAGGCAAGTAAACAAGGAGGTTTAAGAAGGAATCTCTGGGATAAGAGGGCTAGTTGACAAGGAAATAAAGCCCAAGCCCATCTGTGGAAACACACACACCATACTATAATCTTACTGCTGACTAGGCAAGTGGGGGTGGACAGCTGAACTGGAAGTATTTATTGCAAAGATGCAAAAATTATCTCAGAAGCCAGTATGAACCAATGGGCTACCAAGAGGTAGGGTGTGGTAGGAATGAAAATCTTTCCTTGCCTCATTTTCACATACAAAGCAATGTTTTCTCCCTGCTGGGTGAAATTTAGAGAGTTTCTGTACATTTTAAAATATTGATAATTTTGTGTTTTTTTATTAAAAAATTTGCACAAAAAGCATTAGTGCCCACAAAGCAATGTATTTTTACACAACCCTCCTCACACTATTTTCTGCACAAAATCATGGTGCTTTTTAAAAAGAAAAATACTACATACAAGCACCTTTTTTTTTTTGCAAAAAATTCTGAAATAAAAAAAGCAGTGGTTGATCTTTTAAAACGAGGTTTTTCAATGTGTTGAGGCACACTTTCTTGTTAAGAGTAAGAAAACATGGGCATGTTCTGTACATATGTAAGAATGTAGTACCATGCTAGCATCTGAGAGGGCAACAGAGCTATTCCTCAGTGCAGCCCTAAGGAGGTTCCTACCAGGCATTATTGGAACACAGATGAGGAAGCACCAGATCTGATCCTGATCCTGATCCCTCTTTGAATGTACTCTTATAGCATAGACAAACTTCTTCTGGAAGCAGTGAGCAAGATGAAAGAAGAAATTACATACAAGGTTGCCAGGTCAGCAATAGCCCATTCTCTGATATTTCAGGGCCACAAATTGAGAATACAGTGTTCGCCCTTGAATGTCATAAGGGAGGTCTTTGTGTCATCAGAGAAGTGGGCCAGACTATAGTTGGGAGGGGAGCTAGAATCACTTCTGGGACACTAGACTGTGCAAACAAGCATGAGGGAAAACTAGGCAGATGGACCTTCGAATTTGGTTAAAATTAGCTAATGGGGTAATATTGGAACCTCGAGCTATAAAAGGAGACATTTTTGGATGGTTCTGCATACAGCAAAATCTACCCAGTTGCTGAAACAATTGTTGCCATTCCCACAAGGGCTCCTATCCAACACAATCTTATCTATTCTACACAACACATGGAGAGTTCTTCCAGGCCCTCCACTGATTCTGGCCTTTGGGTAGTTTGTTTGTTCATTTTGTTTTTTGTTTGTTTGTTTTTGGTCAGGCTCTGTATCAGTTCTGCAAGACTTTTGAACAGGGTTTCAGGTGTCTCTTCTTTAAAGGACAGAAAGCTTTCCTCTTACATGGCCAGCAGGTAATTGCTTACTATAAGAGGTGTCCCTATTGCCTCTTATCTCATAGACTGAACAAGATGCCCCCCAAAATCCATATGTGGGCCCTTCATAAAAACAGAAATGTGTACATCATGTAATTTATGAATGTGAATATATTAATTTTACAGAGATACACGTGGCTACGTTAACTGAAATCAGTACCTTCATTTAGACAGAACACAAACTTGTTAATAGCTATTTTCTGACTGTCAACTGTGTACGCTACGAATTTCTGCTGTCCATTATTGTTATTTTTGAAAACCTGGCAACACTACTTCTGAAACAAGAGGGCTTATTAACAGTAACTCTGTGACTCCATTTTCCACCTTGCTCCAAATGACACAATGGGTCCAAGAACATGCATCTTCTGTATTTCTCCCCCACCCTCTTCACTTCTGGCTCTTTGGTGAACTGATATGGACACAAGCAAAACACACATACAAACACACTCTGCAAAGAGCCAGGTAGCACTCGTGCCAGCTGGGAGAAAGAAGAGATGAACGCCCAAGCTTTAAAGCCACTCCACAGACAAAAATCAAACCTTGTTTTTTTTCAGGCACAGCTTGCCCTGAGATGTATCTCCTTATCTGGAGAAGCAGGAAAACGTAAGAATTCCCTGACACTTCAATAAGCACCTTGAGATCTGGTAACCCTAATGTCATAACATAGCACCTGCATAGTTCCAGGGAACCCAGTTTCCTTCAGGGCTTGGAAACATAACTGTTTTAAATTACAGCTCCCAGTGTTCCTTGGCTGGTTTCTAAAAATTATTCAAATACTCTGATTCCTTTCCCCATATCTGTTGTTATTCATGTTGTACATAATAATTACATGGCTTCTGTGGACTTGATACGACTGCCAAACAGCAAAAGAACCTGCACACCAAGTGTGAAGTATTAAGCATTCTACAATTACCTGAAACTTCAGATCCCAAATTATGAGTGTGTAATGAGCAATAAAAAAAGCATTTGTTGTTGTTGTGGTTATTGTTGTGATGTTGATGATGATGATGATGATGAGTCACTATCCATGTGAGGCTATCTACTGTGATCCAATGATTAACAGATCCAATAAATGTTGGTTGGCAGCTGATGATACAGAGCCTTGGATGCAACTGGATCACCAGACTCAAGCAACAAGACCTAGGCACATATTCAGAGGTAACTGGGTTGGTCATATAGCAATATTCAACAAAACAAAAACTCTACAAAAAAGAGATGTCTTTATTGAGTCAGCTACAAAAACCAAAATGTATCATGCAAGCTTTTGAAGCTTCATTGGCTTCTCAGAATCATAGAACTGGAAGAGACCACAAGGGCCATCAAGTCCAAACTCCTGCCAGGCAGGAACATGCCATCAAAACACTCCCAATAAAATGTCCATCCAGCCTTGGTTAAAAAAAAACCTCCAAAGAAGGAGACACCACCACACTCCAAAGCAGAGTATTCCACTGTCAGACTGCTCTTATGTTCTTCCTAATGTTCAGATGGAATCTCTTCACCAGGCAAAGATGTTAAAAAGCATAAAGAAGAAGAACAGTGATGATGTTAGACTCACAGGTCTACATTTTGTCTAAAACGTTAAAGCACTTCTCTGTTGTCAGTTAAGGAGGTCTGGAGGGACATCAATGCAGGCAGATGCTGCTCCCCTTCATAGCCATGTCAAGACTGGAGGGGGTGTAAGAAAGGGCAATAAAAGACAGGCAATAACATTTCAAGTCCATTTGAAGCAGCAAAGTAAGTTCCATACAAAGACTTTGTTAGTTTTTCCCCTTAGAGGGGTTACTTCAACTCTCATCCCTTCCAAAAGTAATGCTTTGAAGTACGTGGATCATCTAACCCAACCTTAATTTAATGGTGTGCTGTCAGGTTTACAATTTGGAAAACACCATTCTAGACTGTTAAAAGGAAACATGTCCTTTGATGTTAACAATGGCGCTCTAAATGGCTTCTCCTTGTTAGATTGAAGTTATATTACCTATCTGACTGCACTTGAAAAACCATGCTAATAATGTCTTGCCTATTCCTAATGCATATTGACACATCTAAAAAGGTATCCAGGTTCCTTAGTTTATGACTAAAAGGGCTGATTTATCAGTTTTGCCTCTCAACAGAGTCTAAAGCTAATGTCTGTAGAGTACTACAACTTTCCTTGAAGTTAAGACCTTCACTGAGGAATGACTGGCTTTAAATTTAATTATCTGCCTTTATATACATCCAGAGGTCTTGGTCACATGTGCTGCTGATTTTCTGCTCCATTGTCCACTCTCTAACTTTCTTTCCTCACTTTCTTTTCTCCCTGTTTCCTTCCCTTGCCTACTCATCCTTCAGGATTATGCCCTCCTCTTATACTCCTAACTGCCTCATCTTAAGCTCCGAAGCATACTTCTTAGGCCCTTTTTCCTCCTCTTTGTCTCATAATTGTTAGGTTGTCATTGTCATGATTATTATCATCTTTACTAGCAGTACCACCACTGGTGGTGGTGGTGCTGGTGGTGGTGCTGTTATTGTTACCAGTTTCTCACCTTATACATCCAGAATGGACGTAAAGCTGTCTATTATTAAGAAGTCAGCATGGTTTAAGGGTTTCAGTTTGGATTAGGGCACTGGGAGACCAGGGTTTGAATCCCCACTTGGCCATGGATACCCACTGGGTGACCTTGGGAAGGTCACACTCTCTCAGCCCAGGAAAAATCAAAGGCAAACCCTGTCTGAATAAAGTCTGCCAAGAAAACCCTTAGGGTTGCAATAAATCAGAAATGACTTGAAGGCACACAACAAACAACATTGGCAGAGGGGAGCCTTTGCCTGCTACCAAAATGATGACTTCACAGCAAAGGCGTAATGAGAGGGGGGAAAATACCCCCCTCAAGTAAGAATTCTGCCCCTCAAATGAAATTTTCCTTCATTCTCCATATGGCTACCATTGTGGGGAGTGAGACACTAAAAACTGTTCATACCTATTCACACTATTTTTAAAATGCACATTAAAAATCAAACAAAAAAGACTGTCAGGCTTTAAGCATTAGTCTTGCAGTCTTAATTATTTCTATTCATGCCATATCTTGAACAAAGGTCCTCTCACTTTTTATACACTCCACATTCTTGAGCTGAAATGTTACACAACCCGCACAACACAAAGGAATCTATGCATGCTAGACTGCAAGAAGAGGCAGCTGCTGGGGAAGAGGGGGCTAGAATCCAATGCCTGTTCCATAATAGATGTGCTTGATATACGGTATATTGCTAGGCACTGCAATTTCCTACAGCTCCACATCTTTCCCACTGCAGGATGCCAAGCAATAAAAATGGTAAGAGTCTTCTGCCACAACACTCAAGGTTAGCAACAGACATGGCAATTTTCCTTTCTTTCGCTTTTCAGCATGATCAAGGTGCCCAGGAGGATGGCAAATTAAACAAATGGTTCTACATCATGCACAATCTACAACTGTCTGCTGTTGCTGCACTGCAGCTCCTCAGATCGCTCTTTGTGTGTCCCCAGTGACATTAAACATTGGACAGGGATACACTCTTTCAACAAATGCAAGCTGTTTTCACAAACACACCCACATATATGCACATGCATCTCGGGTGTTACTTTGAAAGCTACAGTGGTGATGCACTTGGAGAAGACCTCATGATTTAAACTTAACATGTATTAATAAAAAGCAGTGAAAAACATGGTAAACTGGGAGCCCACTGATAATCTAGATGGGAGAGCTATGGCTGAATTTATGCTTGCCTGGTTTAATAATGCAATAAATTACAGAGAGCAGAGAAATTTCATTTTGTTCTGCATGGCATACATTTTAACAAAGGCTTGCCCTCCCTCACCCCAAACACTACAGCATCCAAATATATATTTATATATATTTTCCTTCATCTGATTCTTTACATTCTCTATTAATTCATGCACCATCTTAAAGAACAGGAGGGAGAATGCCTTCAAAATTAATATGATGGAAATGGGAAGGGAAAATAGTAATTTCCGCTTCCATTTTGACAGTTACGTTTATGCCCACGTGGCCATCCACGCCACTGGTAATAAGAAGAGAACAGCTCTTTGTCTGGTTGCTATGAACACTAAATGATATGAGCCTCACCTCTGAGGAAATGACAGTACAGTTATAAACCGAATAAGCAATTAGGACTCTGCTCAAAGCATAACAGCAGTGAAAATGAGAATTAAACAGATATGTTGTAAATGGAATCAAGTATGTGGATTCTAATCAGGGCTGCTTATAACATATGATCATAGTTAATTGTTCATTAATCCCACCATATCATTTGTTCGTGGATTACACCCTACATACAATGATTACGTTGTGCTTCTCTCTCCAGCAGTGGAAAGGGGAGAAAGAAAAGGAGGAGGAGAAAAAGTATGATTTTTTTTAAAAGGGTCTCATCTCAGCTATTTCAACCTATTTTACATATATATTTTTGAGCAATTTAAGACACATTATAGAAAGGAAATGTTTGTATCATGTGAGACTTACTGAGATTTCTGGGTATCCTTCTGATGCTGAAACAAGATCACATTTTATCACCTATGAAAGCCACTGGGCATTCCTTACTTTACAGTGCCAAGTCAGCAAAACATTTTATAAATAAGGAATAATATTATTACTGTTAAATAATATTGCTATATTCATTTCTTAATTGGTGTGGGAAAATAAGGTGGCAGTATGTAGGGTAAGATTACACCCACCAAATTTTGAATTTTTGCAGTGATCAGAATTTTTTGGAAAACAAGAAAGACTGTGCTGTCTTTTTTACCTGCAAATTTTTCACTTATACACTGGGATCATGGCCCTCTATATAAAGATTTAGGAAGTTCAGTGATGACATTTACATACTGGATATTGTAATACATGAAGGCAGTGATAAATGATAACAATTCAACAATTTTATTAACAGAAATGGGGTTACCAGTTTGACACTTTTCCCATTGCAAATCTGTTACGGATTTGATTTGAATAATTTTTTCCAGCCAAGTACAAGACAAGAAAAACTAAAGCAAACAAGCATAGCTTCAGTCTTGTGTTTCCAAAATACATTTTGAAACAAGACAAGTAACATTGGCTTAATTCATCAGTGTTTCTAGCTACAGCAAATGCTTAGACTGAAATATGAGGGTGCAACATGCATTTTATATGGAGACTGCGAGGTTGCTTTCATGAACATAAATCAGTTCATTGTTTTAATACTAATACAGAGACTTATAAGTACGTACATATATGTATGAAGCATTCTCAAGGAATGTGTGTTTGGTCCAAGTTTCAAAGCAGTACAATCTGTTGATCAGAACCCAATTTTACCTCTTCTTTTTACTTCTTTTTTGCAATGCAGTTCTCAACTCAAAAAGAGGTATCAAAACTACAAAAATATGTATTCTGGGTTACACATAAATGTATACAATATATTTATAAATGTATACTTTGAGAGAAAACATACTCTTAGTTCATAGTTAAATATACACAAAAAAATTAATTTACAGAGTAATATAGAAACAGCAGAATGGAATAGACTTATATTTGAACATCCAGGAAACTGGCAGAGATCAGAAACAGATATATCTACCTATTTATCTGTTCATCACCCTTAGATCAAGCCTTCTTTCTGACCTCAGCCTGAGATCAGTGACATCAATGGGGTTCAAACATGCCTTTCTCACCAACTGTTGTTGTTGTTGTTGTTGTGTGCCTGTGTGCTTTCGTTTCTGACTTATGGAGACGCCAAGGCAAACATATCATGAGGTTTTCTGGGGCTGAGAATGTGTGATGCACCCAGTGGGTTTCCATGGCTGAGTAGGGAATCGAACCCTGATCTCGAGGGTCATAATCCAAGACTCATACCACTATACCATGCTGGCTCACCACCAGCTGTTACAGATTCCCAAATTAGAGAGTGTGGCTTATGGAGGCACCAAGATGAAACATGATTTCTCTTGCTTCAATCCACTTTGTCATTGTTTCAGTGACATGCCTTGGAGACCCTGTTACGGCCCAAAAGTCAGAAGAAAAGTTTTTAAAATTAACAAACTAGAAACATCCCATTGATTGATGAATCTATCACTCTACTCTCTTAGGTAACAACAGCTAAATGGGGGAAACCTGCATCAGTTAGAAATAAATTTTGAGTAAAATATCACATTCTCCCCATTACCATTGCAGCAGTTATAAAGATAAAAACAACCAGATGATCTGATCACAGATTCTCCACATTTTTGGCTCTTATAATGTAGACAGAGGAGAGGTCAGAAAACACATTTTGGGAACTACAACTCTTAGTAATCATTTTGGCTGGGGATTTTGGAGTTATCAAAAAAAAAAAAACCTTTCTCAAGCTCTGATTGTAAAGATTACTTTAAAAAAAACTCTGAAGGTATGCATAATTTCACTACTTAAGGTCTCCTATGACCAGATCTCCAGAGTCTTCTAGTGTGCCCTCATCCCTGCATTACAGTAACCTATATTATCCTCCCATTGCTCAAGAGAAGTGTGACATCACTACTGACTTGCAAATAACTGATCTTTTATTCTTAATTCTTTTTTCCAGTGAAGATGGTTTGACTATTTAACAAAGGATAACAAAAATCTTTTGTGTTGTTTCTGGTTCTGATGCTGCCTCGTGTTGTCTCTCCTGTTCTGTTTTGTGTTTCAGCAATGACAAGATGGAAAGAAAGAGCAACTATTTTTGTATCAAAGTTCAGTGACTTATACCATTCAAATACTGTATTTTCAAAATCAATTTAAAAGTTTAAATTAGTTTTGAACAACAGTGAAAGTAAAGAATCAGATTTATTGACAATAATAATAACTACTGAGAGGCCAAACAACTTTCACTGTAGCTAGCTGCATTTTAAAACAACTTTACAGGCCCTGATTTTGACTTAAGCCTTAACACTACCATCTAGAATTCTTTTGGTATGAGACCCATTGCTTACTTATGTTACTAAATGGGGAGCACAAGGACATTAGATTATTTCAAAGTATACTGTCCAAGCGTGACCATACAGAACCAGAAAAATGTATGATTTAAAACTGAGGTATAATCTAATTATGCAAGGATTAAAGTGAATGAAAAAAAATAAAGAAGCAAAGCTAGACTGTAATTTCTTAGATGGATTAGTTACTTTATTAACGTAGAGCCTAGGCAACTTTTTAATTCCTCTGCATCAACCAGCAGGTTATCCATTAAGGTTACATTCTGCCAGTGCAAAATCATTCCCTATAGCCATGCAATTCAAAATGCAATTGAGCAAGATAAATGCAATGTTTACCATGCCAGAACCACCAACAGGTTGTTCATTAGAAACAGCAAAGGGTCAAGCAAACCCTTACATTCACATGATTGAACAGTTATATAATCTACTATTCGGTACTGTAACTAATCACAAACACCAAAGTCTTTCTAAAATATTAAACACAAGAAACTCAGTCCTGTCTGGGCATTACACCTTCTGGCCTGGAAGTTATCCTGGATGCCAGATGTATGAACTTTGCAGTTATTCACAGATGTCCAATAACCAATAAGAGATATAAACAGCCCAGAAGCGAAAGCAAAGAAAGAAACAACTGAGGCAAAGTACCAGCAGTTCAGTACCCCATGGGCACCAATACCTAGAAGACGTGTTTCATGCTTCCCTTCTATCTTTACACCCCAGTGCCACCCAGTGATAAACAACCTAGTGCAAGCAATGAAAGCAAAGCACTACACGCCCTGAATTGCATATCAAATAGTGTGTAAACTTCAATGTGACAATGAAATCAATTTTGGCCAATAATCACGGAAGAACAGTCAAAAAGGAACATGCCCCACTCCACAGATACTTAAAAGTATTATTATTTTTTAAATCAGTTTTACATAGCACTTGTTTAAAATGCATTTTCATAAAAGAAAGCATTGCTGCTACTCAAAAGTGCCCAAGGTTCTTACAAGAGGGGAAAAATAGGAAAGAAAACAAAAGAAAACAAAAAACCAAAACAAAACTATCATCATCGTGGTATCTGGAAGCCTTACCCTGCCTTCTGAAGGGAAAGAAGAATACTGTCTCAGTTTATATCACTCACATAGATAATCCCTGACTCTTACAGGTCACCCTTAGTGGAAGCCAGGCCATGAGGAATTTGAAGGCTAGACAAATTTTGTTCCTCCTGCAACAGTGTGGAAAAGTGGAACAGTCCTCTCTCCCCATTCTCGTGTTTGATCTTCGTGAATTTGATTATTTGTGAGGCACGTGCTTGCCTCTCCCTGTTTCCCCTCCTCCCATCCCTTGCATTTCTCACTCCAGGCTTGTGTTTAAAATGGACTCTCCCCCCTTTTGGGTGAACAAAGCCCCCTCACACTGTTGAAGGCATGACTTTTTTGCCATGTGGTCGCACATTTGGCTGCTGATTGGTCAGGTGTTCCTTTCTCAAGATGGCCAGAAGTAATTAGAACTCCAGAACTCCTCTCTTTTCTGTCTGAGGGAAAAGTACTGGTAAGCCTTTTAGGTTGTCTTTCCTCCACCTCACTGGGGCCAGAGGAAAAGGAATGGGAGGGGGAAGCTCTGGAAGGGAATGGGAGAGTGATCATGGGGGGGCAGTTAATAGCAGTTTTTCCACTTTCATGAGGGTTCTGTGCCCTGAACCCTTGCGAATGTGGAGGAGCTACTGTACTTCAAACATTGACACAGGAGTAAAGAGCTGTCATTCACTTATATCAGACAAAGAAAGTCTCAGATTTCACTAGGCTGTGGATATGTCTTGGTGACTCCATTTGGGAAGAGTGTGACAGACAAGATTTTCCCATTTCTTTACTTTGATCAACAGAGTTCAATGAGAAGCAAGTCTGCTCTTACCTGCACTGGTCAACCTCTAACCTCCAATTATGTGTCATGCTAGAGAAGGTTTTCTGAATCCAGTCCTCTTCAAAGCCGTTGGACAACAACAGGTCTAACACTACTAGAAAGCATTAGACTGCGGAATGATGTACAGAATATGATGGAATAACATAAGAGTGACACAGGATGGTGGGACCTATCTTTTCAATACATAAATAAAGATCTACATAATCTTTTGTGGTTTCATTATAGATGATGTTAGACTTCTGAAGAACTGCTGGTCATTAGAAGGGTTTCACTCAAGCACAAAATTTTGTCTGCATCCCTAATCCATTGATCTGGAAAACAGTCCCTTTCCAGTGCAGAGGCTGTCTGATTTGCCTCTGGTCAGTTTGGGAATTCAGATCCTCATGTCTCCCATGACTGTTATTGGGAATGAATGGGCAGGTGCTAATTTTTCTCCCCTATTTGTTAGAATGGGATGAAGTATGCAGAAGTAGTTGCTCCTTCTACAGGGATTAACCCTGTGAAGTTTTAGAAAAGGAAATGCAGGCAGTTCAGGGAAAGAGCAGCCTTTAATGATAGAGGATTCTCCTCAAAAGAAGATACACCCCTGCCCTGCACAGCTTTTGATTTGTTTGGGAGGAAGGTTGGTATGAAAATACCTATAAGGAAAAAAAGTATTATTAAGTGAGAAAGCTGAAAAATTACAGAAGACGGGTACAGGGTAGGGAGTCAGGAAATATTTTTGTAAAAACTTTATGGTAGGTTGCTTTTCTGTTCACAAAGTCACAAAAGCCTGGATGTTGAGTGTGGCAGAGACTGAAACAGTTGAACATCCAGCATTTTCCAAACAGGTACCCAATACTACATATTCCCAGGTCCCACCAATTTTACTAAAGCAGACTTAGGATTCCTATTTTGGGGGATGAATTTAACACAAAGCACTGAATGCTATGTAAGAGGCACCAGAACACTCTTGTGATATATTACTTCAACATATCTCTTGCAAAGCACTCAGATCTGAGACCTTGATAAAATGTTGCCTCCTCTACAGTGGAGTTTTCCTTACATGGAGAGTGGAAATGCATCAAATTTTGTAAACATACCATTTACCTCATCTTCATACATAGTACAGTACAGACTACAATACAGAAGTATATCCATGAAAGCTCATGCTAAAATAAAAAACAGTTAGTCTTAAAGATGATGCCATATTCCATTTTTTTTTCTTTCCCCACCCTTTCTTCCTTTTTACGCTACTAAACATTAACACTGCTACTTCTTTGAAAACTCTCTACCCTTGTGTCCCAGTCAATTCACTCTACTACACAAGCATTTAGATACAGTTTTGATCTGCTTCACCATGCCCTCATTTCAATACAGACATCTCCCAAATATATTCAGATCAGATCAGTTCAGTCAAAATTTGGTGTTCATTTGACTCTAAAACGCATCGCTAGTAATTACACATAGATGCTTCACAGTTCTAATTTTTATGGACATTACAAAGGGAAATCCAGAATATAGATACACAGGCTGCAAACCCTTCTAAAGCATGTACCGTATGTCTCTTCAGTGTAAATTATCATTTGCAGAGTGCAATGGCAGGGCACAAGCCAGAAATGCTAAGATTTAGATATCTACTTGTTGGCCCTTCTTGAGAGATCTGCTGCTAGTCAATTTCTCATTAGAAACTGGCTTATATCACTGGAAACTGAATAGGAATACTCTCCACTAATGGTTTTCTGTTTTGTAACATCACATCTCTTTATGTTTTATAGCAGGCTATTTCTAGGAAACAAGAAAGCTTGGCCACAAAATCAGCTGAAGTACAGAGGCTTCTCTTTCAAACATAAGATATGAATAGCACTACTTTCCAAATAATTCGGCCATTTTTATATCAGTTCAAATACAACATTCAAATGTGACATAAAATTTAACGCAGTTTGAGTTAGATTATATTTTGTAATGCCAGAAATTTGGAAAAATCAGAAATGGGACAGCTAGCAAGGTGCAACTGCAAGAACCAAGTTGCTGTTTTTACTATTGATAAGAAAGTTACTTGTTTTTGCTCTTTTTAAAAAATTAGATTACTTCCATGTAAATTACTCAAGTAGTTCAAAAATAATTATCATTTATTCACAAGTGGTTCTGCGCTGATTCCTTCTTTCCCTGTGGAAAAAGAACCACTTGGTTTCTCCATCACTGTCTTCCACAATTTACTGAACCAGTTAAATAATTGATCAATTCCTTGCTTAAGGAAGAACATAAACACTGAATCCAATAGGAACAAGGATGCAATCACTTCAGAAGTGATGTTCAGGACATCCTTACAGTAACCATGCAACACACTCACTCATGTGTGTGGAAAGTCTGCATCCTAACAATTCCAGCAAAAAAGTCTTGTCATCTTCCTTTAGTTGACATATTTTCTAATACCACCAGGAAACAATTCAGGAATTATGTTCCTCTTAATTTAGCACATAAAAAGATTACAACTCCTCATATTTCAAAGAGATGTTTGAGGTGACATCTGAATTCCCCTATTGTCACAATTTATTTCTACCTAGACTGGCTCTCACATATTTAGTTTTTTAAAATGTACATTCTTGATAAAGATCCTTTTCTTCCTAAAATACTTACAAAACACTTAAATATGAGCTCTGTTGGTCAATGCTGGTTAATCAGCTGAAATTAAAGATTGCATAGAGAAAGTAAAATTGCAAATGTTCAGAGGATTTGAAAGGAATATAAAAAGTTTCAATTAACAAAACTTCTGGGGAAGAAGGCAAGATAAACAACTTCCCTAGATCTGTCATCATATTTAGCTTAAAATGAAATTCAAAGGATTTCCTTCTCCAGGAAAAAAAGAATGACAATTTTTTAAGAGAAATAACTAAATTTTGAATAAAAGAAGCAATACTTCTCAGGGGCAATTCAAGTTTTGGTTACTCTGCCTCCAAATGTCCTAAAATGTCCATCAACATGGCAAGCCATTTATGCATTAATGCTCTTATATGCTACAGCTGGTATGGTAAGAGTATATTAAGAGTGTATCAAAACCACAGTAAGGTCTCATCAATGAAAACCCCCACTCCATCCCTGACTTCACCCATTACTAGTTGCTCCTTGGTATTCTGTCTAGCAAACAAAC
The DNA here is from genome assembly GCA_948474755.1 of Ctenosaura bakeri. Taxonomy (NCBI): domain Eukaryota; kingdom Metazoa; phylum Chordata; class Lepidosauria; order Squamata; family Iguanidae; genus Ctenosaura; species Ctenosaura bakeri. The sequence continues at coordinate 53,648 of CAOLHI010002863.1, forward strand.
AAATGGCAGCAATGATGAGAAGAAAAGTAACAGTATCAGCTGGTGAGAAAGGCAGCAAGAAAACAGAGTTATGGAGAAAGAGGGAGGAGCAGAGCACCCCTTGAGGTCTCTTGCCTAAAGAGCCTCAAAATCTGGAGCTGGCACTAGATTCACAGATCTCATGAGCATTCCCTCCAACATTTCACACATAAAAACCAGGATATGTGTGGTCAAGCAACATCAGAGTGTGGTCAAGATGGCAAGCTAGGAGAGGCTGGAGCAGTCTCTTTTCGCCTGAGTGTACTGGAAAAGGCAAGATTCCAGTCCCTCTTGTCCTCTCCTCCTGATGAGTTAATCAAATGCAAACCACTTTTGCAGTTTGAACTCACGTTGTGGCAACCAAAGTAAGCTGAGGACAAAGGGGAGAGATGGGAAGAGGAGAAGGAAACTGGGGCATTTTAAAAGCATTTGGAAAAGTGGGATGACAGCAGATTATTCAGGACTGTCTCTGCCAAATCAGGTGGAAGATATGAATAAGTTTACATTAATGCATGCCAAGCAATAAGCAATGTTCATATTTTATGACTTGGTGCAATTATACAAACAATAGATAGATTGTTGTGGGTTTTCCGGGCTTTGAGGCCATGTTCTATTAGTATTTTCTCCTGACGTTTCACTTGCATCTGTGGCTGGCATCTTCAGAGGATTTGATGCCAGCCACAGATGCAGGCGAAACGTCAGGAGAAAATACTAATAGAACATGACCTCAAAGCCCGGAAAACCCACAACAACCTATGGATTCCAGCCATGAAAGCCTTCGACTTTACATCAAGCAATAGATGGTTTCATATTTTCAAATTAACAAGCCATCATCTCCTCGTTACCCCTCTTGCTTTACTCTGTGTATTTAACAGCAGAAACGTATTTGCTTAGAAATAAATCCAATGGACTTCAATAGAGTTCACTTGACTCTATAAACACTTTTAAGGCTAAAGAACTTTAATATACTGCAATAGCATAATACTCTTCCAGTTAAATGCCTCTCAAAAGGGCCAAGATGTCTGTCTCTGGATAATTCTTTAAGGCACTGGCTTCCAAATGGTATGCTGGAGGATATTACTGTGCTGCAAGAGAGACCAAAGGGAGCCTTTAAAAATTTAGTTAGCGGGTTGGGTGTGTTGCCCATTCTGTGCCCATCAAAGCAGCATTCAGCCTTCGCTTTGCCAATACAGGAGCACCATGCCCATTGGGGCAGGAAAGAAAGTTATGCTGGACTCCTCAAGGAAACTCACAGGAATACAGGGGGGAGTGGAAAAATCCTCAAAATATCACCATTGCCAGAAATCACAGTTTTGTCCGAAAGGTCTAATCAGCTAAGTGGAGGGTGAAAAGCCAATGACATTTGCAACAAGGATGCCTCCCAGGACTGAGTCCAAAGTGTTCTTGGTACAGTGGCCTATGGGAGGCATCTTTGGTGGTCTCACCCAAACACAGCTCTGCTGATTGGTGCAGGACAACTGTCATTTAAATTTAATTCAAATGTTAATTTCCCACAATGCTCTGGAAAGCCTCATGCAATATTTTCCTAGAGGACAGTAAGAAATCTAAATGATGGCCTTAGCAAAGGTTTCAGTGTTGGTGGGCCTTATCATGGCACTGGCCCCCCAGCTGCTGCTTGAAGGTGCCAGGTACTGACTCTGAAAGCTGACAGAGAAAATATACTAGTCCTTCTGCATCCTAATTTGGTTGGGACTCTGTTTACGAAACACAGAGAAGAGAATCTATCTCTTACACTGGGCTTTAGCATGCATTTTAAGTGGCAATCATAGTGATACTTATTAAGGGAGCTGAAAAAGATATCACAATCATCTTCCCAAAATCCAGTGGGAGCAGAAATCTACACAAATGCTTTGCTGTGTAAATAAATTATAAATATAAACGTAATATTCAATATAGCTAGGAGGAAGACTTTGAACACTGTGATAAATTATCCTCTTGCACTGAGATTCCCTTGCCTCCCTACCCCAAAACAAAAATTAAACATATACTTGAACCTAACATTCATTTTAGGATGGCTTTTTGCTTTCATGTACAACCTCAAATTAACTCTCAAACTCTTTGACCAAAACTCATGTTGGTAAAAATGTTGCTCTCTGATCAATGGACATTTCCCTTTTTGAACCTCTTTCAGATCTATTTATCTTCACCTCTTTTCACATAGATCTTTCTTTTTTAAAATGCATCTTCTGCTTTGATTAGCAATTTATACACTTAAAGGTGCTCGGGGCAGGTGGGGGAAGGTAAATACCCTTTTTGGACTCTGACAACTGTTTGAAACAGAGTGCAGCATCTGAAAAGCTTTTATAGAGAAGCTTGTTTAGAGAAAGCTTCTCTTTGGTTTTTGACCCAAGGCAGATTGCGCATGTGGCCTTTCAAGCTGAATTTATTGTGATCTGCTCAATGATTATTCCTAATTGGACCTATGGAAGAGCGGAGATGGCCAGAATCTCTAAAATCTAGCTTCAAGAAGAATAACAGAAGGCAGAAGTCATACATTTGAATTGCAGGAAATTACTGTAAAATATTGTTCATTTCACTGTTGTCAAATCAAATACAAGCCATACAGATAACTAGAAATTTGATTTTCTTTGTCTTCATTTCTTTAACTATATATACATACACATATGCATACACACATACACAAAAACCAATGTGGTGTGGTGGTCTGAGCATTGGACTTTAACTCTGAAGACAAGGGTTCACATTCCAACTCAGTCAGGGAAACCCATTGGGTGACCTTGTGCAAGTCACATTCCCTCAGCCTCGGAGGAAAGCAAAGGCAAACTCCCTCTGAACAAATCTTGCCAAGAAAAGACTGTGATAGGTTTGCCTTAGGATTGCCATAAGTTGAAAATGACCAGAAGGCACGAAACAACTATTCACACACGTACACACACAAACACAAAAAACCATGGGAGACAATACTAAAAACAACTCTTCTAAAATCATGTGTATCTATCTATCCTGTAAATATGTAAAGCTCCTACCTCACTATATCAGTTTCATATAACATTAGATTAAAATAAACATGTAATCCCATTCTGCTGAAAAAAGATGCTGAGGATGACAACAATAACAACATACAAAATGAAAACAAAATTTTGATGAAAAACATAAAATAAAAGCATAACACAAAAACAACAATAATAGAAATGGAAGTGCCCAACCAGATATGACTCCCATCAACCACAGATCAGCCAACACGTCAAAGGCCTACTGGGAGAAAAAGGTCTTTCCTCAAGAGTTTCCTTAAGAATGAAAACTTCAATGCTCCTAGATCTTTAATAGTTGTGTAGAAGAGAGAATTTCAGCAGCTGCTGCTTGTCACCTGTTGTTTTTTTGTTTGTTTTGTTGTTGTTTTTTAACATACAAAATCTGCTGAAATTCTCTCTTCTACACCATCATTACAGGTACAAAAACCCTCTCCAGTTTTCAAACTGGCACACCTAACTTTCCTTGAATTGTATTGGTTAGTCCCAACTAGAGTACAAATCAAATGCTGGATGATGAGTTAACATATAATAGCACAAACATAGAAATCATGCCTCCAGATGTTAGACTGCAACTCCCATCATTCTTTATCTTTGCCTATGCCATCCAAGGCTTCTGGGACTTGCAACTGAACAATTTCTGAAGGGCTGCATTATTCCCATTCCACTAATCCCCACTGAGTCAATGTTTCTATTCTACTTGGGCCGAACAACAAGTTTGAGGCAATCAACTGTAGTGTCCATGCTCCTCTTCCTGTGCTTCAGTATACAGGAAGTCCTTCTCATTACAGTGGCCCCTCCACATTCATGAGGGTTCAGGGTACAGAACCTCACAAAAGCGGAAAAACTGTGAATAACTCCTCCACCATGATCCCTCTCCCAAGCTTTCCCCTTCCTATTCCTTTGGCTCTGGCCTCATGTTTCAGGGGTTGGGAAGAAAAAAGGGTAAAAGGCTTACTGGTACTTTCCCTCCAGCCAGAGAAGAGCAGAGTTCTGGGGTTCTAGCTACTTCTGGTCACCATCTTGAGAAACGAGGGGTAGGAGCAAAGAGAGCACCTGACCAATTAGCAGCCATTACACAGGAGAATGTACAGCCACATGGCAGAGAGGACATGCCTCCAGCAGTGGAAAGGGGATTTGCTCACCCAAAAAGAAAAAAAGTCCACTTTAAACACGAGATCTCTTCCACAACACCTGAGAAATCAAAGAGAAATTTAAACCAAGGATGAGGATGCTATAAAACCAGCTGGGGAACTCTCTGCATGACAGACAAATAAAAAGGTGATGGGAAGAATACAGTAAAGGGGAGCATTACATCAGACCATAGCATTGGACTGATCCTCTGGTATCAAGTGAAATATGAATTCTGTGCTATTCGGCCAATGTCCCAGCTGGAATTATCTGTTAACCTCTGGCCATATAGTTTAAGGAGTTTGTGTTTTCAAGTTTAGTTGTGCCTGAGAAATGCAAATACAGAATCCATATTTTGGCTGTGCCTCCCATGGATAAGGACAAGAATCACAGTGTAACAGTGCAATAGATGCTTCACATACAGAAGAGCACAGACTCTACCCCCAGTGCCTCTCACTAAAAGGTTCAAGTAGCATGTGATGTAAAAGATAGTTGTTGAACACCCTGTTACCCATCAGATAGAAGAATTCTACACTAGATTGATGAATAGTCCAGTGACCTGGTATGACACATCTTTCTAGGTTCTTATGGGCCAAGTCTCAATTACCAATCCTGGATATAATGCCAAGTATTAACCTGAAACGGCACGGCTCACAAAAAGGCTCAGAAGGGTGAGCAGTGATGGTGGTCAACGATACAGGAAACAATTTCTAAGAAAAATGGATTGAATAAAATGGGCATGTTTAGCCTGGAGTAGGGTAGACAAAGCAAAAGGACAAATGAGAAAACTTTTTCAAATACCTGATGGGCTGTCACATGGAAAAGGGGGCAACTTGTTCACTCCTTACCCAGAGGAGGCAGGGCTAAACGTAATAGGCAGTTCTCAACTTCTTTACTGTATGACTGACAGTGGAATAGATCGTCTCAGAGGGTGGTTGACTTCCTTCTTTGGAGGTCTTTATATGGGCATCTCCCAGGAACACTTTAGGTGTGTTCCTGCATGGCATGGAGTTAAACTAGATGGTCCTTGTGGTCCCTTCCAACTTTAAGATTCTGTGGTTCTAACTGTGGGAAGTACAAAGTCCTGAGGGTTTTTTTTCCTGTGTCTATTTCCACGCAATTCAACATTTTCTATACTTACAGCACAATCCTTGGCATCACTACTCAGCATTCAGTCCTACTGAGTTCAATGGCACTGCCTCCCATGCAAGTACGTATGGGGTTGCAGCTTAAGGCAAACAACATTGCAGAAAATAGTAGAGAACAACAGCTTTTGAAAATTAGTAGGAAAAAATACTCTCCTTCCTATGGAGGACTGTCCTACATAGATACTTTGATTGCTGTCTTACTGTCATAGGAAATATCTTCTCCCAGCTGCCTTTTAATCTTTTTCTTCCACTGGCAGAGAGAACAGCAATCTTCAGTTATCAGAATTTTTATTTCAACAGCTTCAAAGTGCTGGTTGTTCAGATTAAATCAAAACAATCAGCACATTCATAAATTCTCCTTGAAGATGTTTTCTTTGCTTAATCTAGAAAAATGTACAAAGGAGAATGTCTTCTTGACTGTCTTGAGTTTTTGTCTATTTTTTTCAAAAGTAAGACATATTTTAACTTTCAGAGATATTGCCTTGAAAGCAGTAGGACTGTGTCTGATGAAATAGACTCTAGCCCACAAAAGCTCACACCATAATGAACTTGCCAGTCTTTAAGATGCCACAAGACTCAACTGTTTTTACAATTATAGTGGCGTTATAAAGTTCTCCCCAAGTCCTCCCCAAGTCACTTCAACTTTCATGTATTCTTCATGGGCCAAACCTATGAATGGAACTTTTTAAAAAAAATGAAGCATTCCAAATTGGCTGATGAAATGAACATGTCTTGATGCATCCTTGAGATGAATCCATCAGGAAACCTGGAATCATAATTATTATAATAAACTTCCAACTACAGCTTTTTGGCAATCACACAAATAAAACTACAAATGAACATCTGTGAATAAAACATTCTTGAACTTAAAAAAACCCAGTGCTTTATTGCAGGCAATGGGACATATAGGGTATAGAGCAGACAACAATCTAGTCTCAGTTACCTCTTCTCAACACAGTGACATACTGCTTTTGCAATTTGACCTTTGTAGCGGCAGTCACAAAGTAGGCTCCATCATCACACAACGCAGCTTGGGGGGTATCCCTAGAGGCTTTTCAGGACCTATCCACAACCTTAATATGAATTTATGTGGGTGGAATGAATGGACCATATTGTTGGGAGACTTAGAAGTCTGGTTATCTAAAAGTTTTGGTCAAATGGAAGGTCAACTACATAAAAAGTCATATTGTGGGAGCCTTAACAAAAAGAGTCGATATACTCAGATGGGAATGACTTTTAAAAGATGTGACATGGCAATAGGATGCAAATGGCTGCTCCATGTCATCTTCAACATTAGGCACGACTGAACAGTACAACAGGAGATCCTTTAGAAAGAGATGAAACAGCATAGCAGTAAAAACTATGGCCTGTGAACTGAGAAACTCAACATGACCTTGGGTAAAGCATCATTCTCTCAGATTCCTATCAGCAGGGCTGAGTCAAATGTTCCCCAATTAATATTTAAGCCTTTTCAGCACAGGGCTGAAAAGATTCCTAAAGGGTCCAAAAGATGATCTGTTTGATATTATTCTGCTGCTGTTCACAGTCTCAGTGCTACAGCTTACCTGAAAAATAAAGTTTCTTGTAATAGTGACAAAATAAAACTGAGGCCTGAAGACAAAGACCTAACCCATTGGTCAGTCCCAGCAGAGCAGTGAATCATTTGTCCCTAGCTAAGTAAATCAGATCGATTCAGTATGACGACTCTACCTGGAACAATACTCTTTTGAGGACAGTCAAAAGTAGAGGGAAAATCAAACATTCCGAACTGATTCCATTTGCCCTCAGTGATATCATCATACAGTCAAACCTGGTTGGCTATATGACCCTGTCACTGTTACTAGGAGGAAAGGAGGTTGTTTACTGAACAATAAATGATCCTGAATCTGCATGGTTTGCAACTGTAAAAGGCTCCTGGCAGAACAGTGTTTCTGCTACTTGAACACTAGGATAAGGGGACAGAGAAACATGCTTCTCTTGACTGTATGTCAGGAGACACAATGTTGTCTCTATGAACTGTCACCCACCTACAAAAACATCAGCGAAAAAGGATCAGTGTTTCCAGGAAGAGGGCAATCTGACACACAAAGAGACTGTGCCTCTGCATTTCTGCTCTGCAATGTTTTGGTCCACTTTATTATTATGGTAAAGGTTATTTCCATAATGCATATGAGGAAATTTGGCTGTTTAAGGAAATTATAATACTAATTAATTACACTTGCTGTTAATCACAGTATCATCATCTACATCGTACACATTACAATACATAAAGGCTGAAGTTCATCTGCAAGAAGAATTCATCTATGGAAATGTATATGGAAGGGAAATGTCTGCAAAGTCTAACTTCAAAAGCTCCAGTGTGTCTTTGATGTTGAAAATTCAGTGTGCTCAAAACACATATTTAGTGTCATTTTGGTGACTGCTTTCATAATCTCCAGAATTTCAAAGGAGACAAATAATAGCTGAGTTATCAAAATGCTCATATAACATTGGATCTGCATTATTTCGACTTTGAATACAAATTGTTATTAGAAGAAAATATATGCCAAAAGATTAAGAAACAGTCAGTGGTAAATGTCCAGGAAAGAAATACTCATAATGTGAATAAAACGAATACACTCCTTTCTCACATCCTCTACCCATCTCCAATCTATTTCTGAAAAGACATGGATATTTTAAAATTGAGTGTATTGGAATATTTCATTAATTCTCCTGATTAAGCTCAGGACACATGATCAGATACCAAATGCCTGCCTCAGGTTATAAGAAAAGATCAGTTTTTAATTATGTGGCAGTCTCCTCTGGCATCATTATCTTCCAGTGCTGAAAGAAAGATGCAGAGTGGTTTCACATTACTTCCTGGACAGAATTTTTATTTGCATCTTATTTAGAGCTTTTTGGAGACTACAACTCCAAGAATTTCCCAGCTAACTTTCCCAATTTCTGATCTTACCTGTAAGAGCAGTTCTGCCTCCAGAACAATTTGCCATTTTGTACATATCTGACCATTATATCCATATTTGGATTATTCCCATCTTCATACATATTGTACTGGATGTTGTGGAATAACAGAAACCTGGGCCTAAATCCAATTGTTAGTCACAACTAGACCTGTGACTAGACCTGTTGAATTAATGGAAATTATATACATGCTGACACACCACATTGCCACTGATCTGATGGGTCTATTTCTACTTGGGACCAGCAATTAGATTTAGCACCTGGAATCAAATTCCCCACTAAGCCGTGAAGCTCAGTAGACCAATTGGTGTACACCTGCCTATTGTATCTCATGGATTAACTGTGATGAGAAAATGAGATAATCCCAGACACAGTAGGATCTGGCCATCATTGGAGAAAAAGAGGAACGCAACACAGAAGTAATGAAAATATGGATGTTAATACACCAACATGCTTATGAGTTCCACTGGGGAGCTGGAGGTGTATGTTTTTCCACTGCTACCTCAGCAGTGTGGGAGCCACAGCAACATCTCATAACAGTCCAGTATGTTGGACAAATATCATGACCAAGCTGGAAAGTATGCTGGAGAAATTTAGTGTGCATTCTTCAGTACGTAGGTTAAATACCATGAACAAAGTAGGAAAGAATAAAAAAATGTTCTGTATAGAAAAAAGAAAGCCTAAGAAAGATAGACTGCAACTGAGAAAGGGCAGGCATGTTCACAAAACCACAATAGTTGAGGACAAAAGAGAAAAGAATAATCATCTGGTGTCAAAAAATGAAGATAAATTAGGGAAAAGGAGAAGAGAAAATTGGCCATGTGATTTAGTAAGCAGAAGATAATTGAAAATGTGAGTGGGTGCAGATTCAGTGGAATGACAAGAACACCCATATTGAAGAATGAGCTAGTTCTGAAGTAGTAAAAAGAAAATTGAGATATTAAGGAGGAACAGGACATTCAGAAATACTTGGGTTGAAAGATTAGAAAAGGAAATAGAATGATAGTTAAAGAAGGAAACAGGATCAAGAGAAGACAACAGAAGCAATAACTTGACTTTTAGTAAAAAGGGTGGGGATAAATATCAAAAGAAAAAGTCTAAAAAATATAGGAAAGAAAAAGGAAAATTGTCACAACAAAACAGAGTGGGTCCCACCATATCCACATGCTTGGGACCTGTGAATTTATCCTAAGATGAATTCAATATGTACAATACTGTACATTTGAACCCGTCATGGGGAGTGCACTAGCCATTCACAAGGTTCCCTTGCAAAGCAGAAGTGAGCAGCTGGTGCCAGTTTTAATACGGTAGGGGCCTACTGTATAAACCTCAACTTGCAATGCTTCTCAGTCTCTCTCCAAGTCTCTCTCCTGACAAGGCTGATATAGTACGCCCATACAGTATTAAAAATGTTGCAGGGCAGCCATGGAGACTATGGCAAGCCCTGGCTGCCAGGCATGCCACAGTCTTTGGGCTCCCTTGCCTCTGAGAGATAAGGAAGGCTGATGAATGCAATGCTGAGCTGGCTTCTGCCCCCATGGCCGCCCTGTGGCATTTTTAATATGGGCTTATTGTATAAAGCTCACCTCACAAGGTTTCACGGTCTCACTGCAAGCCTTACTTGAACAACTCTCCAAGAAGAGGGGGGACAAAAGGTTAAGAGAGAGGGCAATCTACAAACAAATACATACACCAAAAAAAATATGAAGGAATGATTAAGAGGATATAAGAAGGAAAGAGAATAGAGGATAAGCAGGAAAGAGGAGAAAAACTAACTGAAACTTTACCTACAAAAAATTGGAGAAGTGGGAGGGCTTGGAGAAAAAGAAGGGTGGAGAACTGAATTAAAAGTAGGGGGCAAGCACTGAAGGAAAGAAATGAGAATAGCTTTGTCCCAGGAAACAAGCTTCCTTAACAGAAGACTGAACATCAAACCAAAATGAGCAAGATTAGAAAGACCAGGGGATTTATGCCGTCAGCACTCTGAAGTGTGAGAAAGCTGCAAATGAAAAGAATTGACCAAGGTTAAGGACAGGAATACCAATGAAAGCGCAGAAGAGAGAAAGCAAAAGATTGATTACTGTGGACAACATGGAAGGAAGAGAGGGGCAGGCAGAATATGGAAAAGAACAAGACAAAATGAGAGTTAAGAGAAGAGTAATTAATGACAGTCTTAAACTAATTATATTAATTTACTCATAATTATTGAAACAGGTTGAGGCAACGTGCAGCCTTCTAGTTGTTGGTGGAACAGAACCTCCTTGTCACCCTAGTGAGCGTGGCCACTGAGTCAGCGGGAGCTTAGGGATCAATACCTACATAAATTCTGTTGATTCAATGGATTTACTGCAGTTGGAATTAACATTGGGAGTTATCCTACAGAGCTCAGGCTACAGGTTTTCAACCTACGTATTAAAAGAAAATATTTTAATATGAGGCACTAAATGTGGTTTGTGCTGGAGGAGGAGACAACCCAAAACACCTGTAGCAGCATCCTCCACCTCTTTCTTGGCCAATCTGCTTCCTAGCATGAAAAAGGCATCTAGAAACACAAATCCAGCCAGATCCACACTTTCTAAAGTTTTGCCTATGTGTTTAAGGAATGAATAGACTCCTCCTTCCTTGTACTTTTTGAAGACTTTCTCACAACCAGGATCAAAAATGACAAAATTATTTGTTCTTGCCTATGAGAATGAAATTTATGAAGACCGACATCTCTAAGCCACAATATGTACCTTGTAAGAGAATGCCACCATTAAGGAGGTTGAGGTTGCCCATTCCTAGACTAAATGAATCAGAGACTATGCCAAATTCATGGTGGGTGGCAGGGCTGAGGTAGAAATCACAAAAGAGAGAGAGAGAAAGAGAGAGAAGACAGGAAGAAGAAGAAATAAACAATAGTGACAAAATGAAAACTACAAGAAAATATGAGCTATAATGAAATCAGAAAATGGGAAGAGTAAGGAACAGGTGACCCAAGGCTGACAGCAAGACATAAGAGTAAAATGGGGACACTCTGCTTCCTAGCCTTATAGAACTGGAAGTGTTAGCAAAAATAAAATGTCTACATGAGGAAGACGTAGACATTACAAAATAAGAAAAAAAAAGCCATGCTTTTGCAAGAGAAAGAGATTTTTTTTTTTAGAAAAAGAGAATTATAAGGTTTTTTAAAAACCAAAAAGTGAACATTTAGGAGAATAGAGGAAATAATCAGGTGGAATACGGCATAGAAATACGGTCAGGATAACAAGAAGTTGAGATTTGAGGGAATTTCCCAGCTAGTAACAATACAAAATCCAAAACAGACCAAATAGCTACTATAAAAGGGTGGTGGTATAAACAATAATATCCCAAAAGCAGTAAAGAGTTCTGCGGTTGCTTAAAGATTTAACAAATTTAACAAATTTATTACAAGTCCAAGCTGACTACAGTCCACCAAAGCTCATGCTATAATACATTTTTTTGACCTCCATATAGGATTTTTTTTTCTTGCTCCAGCTATAAGAGACCAATACATTTTCTGGCACACAAAATTCTTGGTCAAGGAATAGGTGCAGAATGTGTTTCCACATAAACATCTCATCATGGCCAAATACCGTCAATTCAGTTCTGATTTCCAAAGTCACCAACAATTAATAGTAAAATTCTAGCTTGGTGCTATTTGTAGATTTTATTGGAGATTGTCCCTTTAACAACCACCTAATTGAGCCAAAACCTGAAACATGTAATAACTTAAGCATTAATTAATGGTCAAAGAGTCCAATCAGAGACATCAGTATTAATTAATTAATTATACAATTTTTCTCCCGAATGCAGCTAATTCAAAGCAGCTAATCCAGCACATAATCAAGATTATGAAATATTACATTTTTTCAGAGTATGAAATTATGAATGCTTCATTTCTAGAAAATGGTATTTGATCTGTTCAACTCTTTGTCTTAGAGCTACATTACATAATAAGGAGAAGCACTGCAGGAATTATATAGCTATATCCAACATTTATTTTTGTAGCATGGAAAGAGGCCCTTAAAAACTTGTGAAAGACAGATGAAATAAATTGACAAATTCACTGGGAGTCCTGGGAGCTGAAGAGTATTCCCTGTCCACCATAAAGAACATCATAGCAAGGAGACCACCCTGTGTGCATGTGAGCGCATATGTCTAAGCAAGATAGCACATGTGTTTGGGTTTCTTAAAAATACTATCATTAACCATATGTTGCTTGCATATCCCCTTGACAATCATTCTTTTTGTTAAGGCCTACACATTCTGCTGCAAAACTCAAAGAATCAAGTTTTCTCTTTATTTACTACAATTTTAATAGTTTTTCTTTTCATGCTTTATATCTCCTTTACTCCCCTCAAGCTTACCATCTAAAAGACAGAACATAAAAGAAAAAAAGAGATGGGAAGGGAAGAGGAAAGAAACAAATGCAAGCGCCAATTCTTAAATTACAAAATATATACAGTGTCCAGTTTTGATGGAAATAGTTTGAAGTGAAGAGCCAAACGGAGCTTATCTTCCAGCAGAGGCAATGGAATAACCCCGATTCCCTGCTCTTCTACAGTTCTGCAAGCCTAATGAAAGGACTGCTGCTAGGTTGCAGGTGAGGAAGAGTCAAAGCAGTTGGTCTATCAAATAAGCTGAGGGACAGTATCGCTTTCCTTCCCTCTTTCCACAAATGAAATGGTTGTTACAGTATTAGGCTTTTAAGAATGAAGAGCTTGTCTGATTCCACACCTGTCAGATAAGGACTAAAAAGTGGGCTATGGAAGGCTCATGAGACTGGGTAATGAGAATTTTAGTTGAAGAGTAGCGGCTGGGTCTTAACCCACTTCCCAGCTCTCATTGTACCAGTAAATTTGTGACTGGGCTATAACGACTTATTGGAAGCTCACACAAATGAACAAAAAATGGGGGGGCTCAAACAAACAAACAAACAAACAAATAGAAAACCCCCCACCAAACTTCTGAACATAGAAAGCCAGAAGTCACAGAAACGGGCTAGAGTCCAGCCTTTCCCCAACTTCTTAATCTGAAACTTCTTGAGGCTCTCAGTTCCCTATATGAAAGGAATTTTTTAATACACACCAATCCTCAAAACAGGTTAAATAAAATCCTTTAGTGCATCAGAACTGGGGCAAAGAGGTTTTAAACATACTTCTCAAATAGTTACTTTTTAAAAAGAAACCTGAAGATGGAGATAAAATTCCAAATTTTCATGGCACCCACTATTTTCTAAGCATCATGTATGAAAATGGAAATGGAAAAAAAAATCCTAGTTCAGCACTGCACAACTGTCTTCAAGAAATGCATAGATTTTTATCCAGCAGTTATGAACAACCCACCTCCCCCAGCATGAAAACCCTTCTTTCTTTAATAGAATCTTGGCAGTGAAATTAAAATACCCATTCTAGATGGTGGGCACATGGGAAATTAAATCTAGTTTCCTTTGCCTAGACTGTTCATAAACTAGGGCAACACAGAGAAAAAGAGATATAAATAATGTTTTCTCTTAAAGTTTTTTTCAAAAGATGTTTACTTAAGAATAATGGTTTACATCTTTTTCTAATCAGATGCTACACAACAACAACAACAACAACAACAACAACTCCTTTTCATGAAATGGAGGGCAGACTGCATATCTTCCAACTGCCCTGATTTGGCAGGAACAGTCCTGATTAATCCTCTGTCCTCCCCCTTTTTCAGCTCCTTTTAAAAGTCACAGTTCCTCTCTCCTCCTCCCACTTTCTCACTTTGTCCCTAAATTACTTCAATTGCTGCAAACTGAATTCAAAGTGCAAAAGTAGTTTGCATTCAACTAAGGGGAACAAGAAGATAGAAAGGGGTGCAGTCTTGCCCTTTGTAGTAGGTTCAGGTAAAAGCAAACTGCTGCAGCCTCCCCCTACTTGTATGTTCTTCCTCATTAATATTTTTCACTTTCTTGATCACACTCTGATTTTTCTTGGCCATACATGTCTTGGATTTTGGGTGGCAAATGTGGAAGCATATGGCCATTTCTGCACCTTATTGGTTCCCACTGTTGTCCCAGTGTCATCCCAGCGGTGCCTTTGCCAGGGAGGGGGCGCAGTGTGAACACTCCCCTCCACACCAGGCTGACTGCCTGCATATGGGAGCACAAGCAACATTCTCTTTTTTCCGCAGTGCAGCTGGCTGCACTGGAGAAGGAAGCGTGTAGATCACGCTTCCGCCCCTTTCCCATGGCCAGCAGTGATGGGAGCATCATGCCATCACAGGCACTTAACAGATTTTGTCCATTATGCAAGTATCCCATGATCATGTGGGTGGGGATGTGCTGGCTGTGGGACCAAAACGATGTTGTGCAAAAGCACGTCTTGTGGACTGCTGCCAATGCATCCCCATCATGGGATAGCAAAGCCATGTGAAAATGGCCATTGTCTAAGTCTTCAAATACATCAGGATGCATATAAAGGAAACTTCTTAGACATCTCTGAGATGTCAGCTCACATGAATAACAAGCACCACAACCACCACAGTTCCCATCCTCCCAAACAACTAGTTATGAATTACTTCTGGGGACTGGAGCCTGGGAAAGGTTGACTTTTCAATCCCATAACACTCTGTAGCTCTTTAATTCTTCTTCAAAACCTTGTGAGATGCAATAACCCTATTCATGATTTTTGTGTTAAAATCAGTAGTGGGCACCTTGTGGCCTTCCAAATGCTGTTGGACTTCAACTACCATAGTTTCTTAACACAATGACTAACACCAATGGGAGTTGTTATCCTAAAAACGCCTGCCCAAAGAGTAGAGAGTGAAGACCAGGGGTCCCTTGCATGCTACATAATTATAGCACTATGACTCTACTTTAACTGCTATGGCTGCATCCTATGGAATCCTGAGGGTTGTAGTTTGGTCAAGGCACTAGAATTGTTCCTTGGCTAAGAATTCTAAATGCTTCTTCCATGAACTCTAAACCACAGGATTCCATGGAATGACAACATGGCAGTTGAAGCATTATCATAGTGCTATAACTATTTAGTGTAAAGGGCCCCAGTATGCTCAGGCTTCAGTCTGAAGTGCCATCTCCATGGCCTTCTGTGTGCTGAGGGTGAAAGTCTACATTAGAGCTGCCTCACTATCCTCTCACAACTTAGAAACCCAACTGAAATCACATAAGACGCCAACACAGATTTTTTTTAAAAAAGGCTCTCTGTTGTAGACATTTAGACTCTACACACATACTGTGATAAGGATGGAAAGCAGGAGGGGTGGAAATAGCATGTTTGTCCTCCCCTTTCCATGTTCTCTACTTCCTAAAGCAGAACACCCAAACCAGGAGTAGTGACTTGACCAGTCTGAATCAGGGTCTCCACACCTCATCTTCTGCCACAGGCATCCAGTCTGCACTTCAGCAGCACATTGCCTGCTCAGGCAGACATGCTGAAATAATCTTGAGTTTAACTTTAGCATTCTTGCAGGCTAAAAGAGGCCCAAAATATACAGCATTAGTTTATCTTTGCTACTTATCAGCTGAGACAAGTCCCTACTTCAGGGATGATCAATCTTCAGCACTCCAGATGATGAAAAACTACTATTTCCATCTATCACACTCATCATGGGCTAAGCTGCGCAGAACCTGGACTTGCAAAATTTGGAAAGCTACAGGTTCCCCAGCCTTGTATTACTATGAGGCAGAACGCAACAGTTAAAGACTAAGCCATTGGGGGAACCACTGACGGCAGCAGAGAGAAAGACAGACCCAGTACATAGAGCACAATATATTCATCTACTTATTTAAGAATATTTTCATGCCACTTTAATTTTTAAAAAAATCTTGTGTCAGTGAAAAATAAAAATAAATAAAGCCATTTGCCAAAAGTAATAAAACTGTATTTAAAATCTCAATATCCACTGTAGCCAATTCAAATTTTAACTACTGTAATTGAAAAGCAGAGGTAAGACAAAGCTAAAAATCAGGAATGTGCCAAGGGTAACAAGTTGACAGCAGGACAAGGCCCAGAGGAATCTGCTTAATCTTTCCATATAGTGAGTACCACAACAGAGAAAATCCTTCTCCGCAGCACAACCAAACAAACCTCACTTGGCTACAGAATAGTAATCTCTGCAGCCATAAAGACCAGGGTGGCCTATACAGGAAAAGGCAGTTTCTTAGGTAACCTAATCCTGACTGGAGATGTAATTTGTTGTTAATTTTCTTTTCAAAAGTAGCAATAAGTAGTTTCCAAAATTTTCTCCTCATTTGTGAGAACAAAACTGCACAGTTTTTGAAAGCTACTTAAAAAACTATTTGCAGTTCAACATTCTTTGCAAAATTTGCAAACAGTATTTTTATATGAGAAACAGCATTTTCTGCATGGAAAATAACATTGCTGCACAAAATACTATTTTCTGTGTAAAAAAATCCTATTTTCTGCACAAAACGACTGAATGCAAATTTTACCTAGAATAAATCCTGAATTGTAAAGATTCATATCCATCCAAGGTTCTTTTTGTCATGCTTTCTTGACACACAGGAAACATGTTTTTAACCAATTTTTGGAATTTTTTTAAAAAGTGTTTTATCTATCCCTAAGTACTATAAGCCTGAAGGAACATATTGAATCCAGCCTGGTTTCTAATTTGGAACAAGTGCAGATGTTTCAGCACAGAGATTATATATGCACAGAAGATGGTCCCACTAACTAACCCATTTATTGCATGTCGCACAAGTAGCAACCTCCAAACCAAGACCAAGAGTATTATAGTAGTCAGGTTATAAAGTTACCAATGCTAGAGTAAATGTGGTCAGGTTATCCCTGTCTAAAAAATGCCACAGCTGCCTTACTAGCCAAAACTAGTAGTATGCACTCTTTGCCACTAAGGTCAACTCGACTTGTTAGAGACAAATACAAGAATGCCGCCAGATTTGTCCCTGTAGGGGGATTGTAATCACCATCAAGAAAAGTAAATTACCCAACTCTGAGACTTGGAGACAACCAAACACAAGACCTCTGGATTTCTGAGATTCCATCTCAACAGATTAGCCTCCACCCAGTCCATCACTGCATATGAGCATTGGTCCAGACTGTGTGAAGACACACCAAACTGCAAAAACAGAGCTAAGTGTCATCCGCACACTGACGACATCCAACCCAACATTCCTTAATGACCATCCCAGTAGCTTCCAACACTAAAAACCACTGGAGGCAAGACTGTGCCCTGTAGCAACCCCATAAAACATCTGGCAAGGCACAGAAACCGAATCCTCCAGTGCACTCACTGGAACAGACACAACAGTAAAGAGCAGAAAGATTGCAACACAGTGCCCACCAACCCCTACTTCACAAAGGCAGTTGAGGAGGTTTAGCTTGGTCAGTGGTATAAAACCGTGCAAACTACCAGTAAGTTCTTCTAAGTAAGACCTATTTACATGACTAGGAGATTCCATTCATTTCAAAAAGGCTTTTTTTTTCTTTGTAAGGGAAACGTGATTTTTTTCCTAAGGAATGTGGATGTTATCTATCAGGAGAGAAACACGTGTTCGGCTATTCCACCTCAAGCCCGATATATGCATTGAACTGGTCCACAACATTTTGAAATTGTGCCAAAAGGAAAGTCTGAAAGGAACTTTACAGTTTCATCTGACGCCAAACAATTTCTCCTTTCATGGTCTCCACACATAAATCCTGAATTCATAGCTATACAACGGATACCTATTCTTATGGTGTTTTCTGTTATTAATTGTCAAGTCAATTTTAATTTATGGCAGCCCTACGAAGGAGAGACTTCCAAGAATCCCAGTCATCAACTGCTCTGCTCAGTTCTTACAAACTCAGTGCTGTAGCTTTCTAAATTGAATAAATCCACTTCTGATGCAGCCTCCCTCTTCCAACTGTCTTCCACTTTTCCAAGCATTATCATCTTTTCCAAGAGTGGTGTCATCTTATGACATGTCCAAAGCACAACAGCCTCAGTTTAGTCACCTTCACTTCTACCTGTAATGTGGTGGTCTCATTTATTCTCTGACATAAGCCCTGCTCAGGCATGATTTATCCAAACTGAATCCACACATTAAAGGGGGAGGTTACCCATGCTTAGCTCTTCATCACTGACTTTCTCATGTAGAAAGTGAAAAGTCTGAAAATTCTGTTTGTGTGGAGATTCTCCAAGAAGCAAGGAAGCTGTAAAATCAAGGCTCCTGTTTGCATGGAGGGTCTCTGTGTGAACAGGGACTTCTCTTGTTCAGTTACTTTCTCCATGAGGAAAGTACTGGCAGAAGAGCGGCTAGGAACGAAAGGCTTCCCCACTTATCTGACAAGTTAGGGACCAGAGCACTTCAGAAAATGGAATTAGTTGATAAGCAGAACCCATGTACTGTACTGTAGGAAGCATGAAGGACTTGTAGAGGCTCACATGGAACCAACTGTGCACACCGCTTGCAAATTCTCTCAGTTGCCTCAGTGTCTTTTTCTCCTCTCAGCTTGCTCTGCAAAAGAGTGTGCGCATGTAAGTGGTTCCAAGCAAACCTTCCTATGCAAGAAAAGTTGATGAAAGAGCAGAACCCCCATCAAATTAATGGAACTTGTCCTTAATTTGGAAGCATCAAAGGAATGAATCATCAGATAACAGGGTGTCAAAAGGTGGGGGGCTTCCTGTACTCTGTGTGTGTGTGTTGACTCAAGGAAGATTCTGAAATACAAACTCCCTCCTCCCATTCAAAAAGGTTGATCCTATTTCAGGTTGGGTCCAGCCCCCTTTAGGCTAGTCCTGACTCAAACTGTACCCCCCACACCTTCTTATCATGAGGAAGAAGGGTAATGGACAGTAGAAACCAGGAAAGCAAGGCCAGGAGATGCCTATTGACTTCAAAGGATAGGCTTTCCTTTAAGTGATAGAATGTGCCATTTAGAACCAAAGAGAAAGCCTATAAGGCCTTTCTTTAGCTTTCAATGCCAGCAGCGTATATTGTTTCCTGCTAAGGATTATGGGGCTTGTAGTCAGCTAGGAAGATGATCTTGAAGATTTCTTTCCTCTTTGCCTCTCCCTTTGCTGCTTGTTAGCCAACTTTCTTTCTTCTAATGAATGGGGAGCCAGGGAAGTGGCAGGGATGGTGTGTATGGGGAGAATGTTTGGGTTTCACACACACACACACACACACACACACACACACCCCTCATGTTTATTATTTGTAGAATGCTAAATGTATACTAAGCACTTCAGGCTTTCCCATCCCTATATCCCTTATTACAAACAGTACACAGAACAAGAGTGGGCAATTCCCACCTTCTGACACCTCTCATTTGAGCTCTAGCGTTTTTTTCTCTATTTTTCACTGAAAACCTATAGTTTTTGGTTGGGGTACAGAGGGGGCCAGGGAACACAAAACCAGGTTGTTTGGGCAATAATTTGCCCATAAATTCAGCAGATTCATTTTAATTTTAAAAATGGGGTAAGAGGGCTCCATGGGCCACAGAAGAGAGGCCCATGGGCAAAACCTTCCCCATCCCCAACACAGAAGGTCCTTCTGTTACTAAGTGCTGTACTTTCCCTGACCACCACCACATCATCTTAATCCTTCAAGTTCTCGCTTTCTCTCAGCCTTATGTGAATTTCCTCCCAGCTTACATTGTTCTCCTCATGCACATTCGTTTATTTATTTATTTCCAGCATTTCACTGCCCCTCAGCAGTCAGCCAAAAACATTCACAAACATTTTGTCCATAGTCCATGTACCAAGCATTTGCTTGCCACTGTCACGAGTTTCTCAACAGGTCAGATACATTATTGCCTTTGGAAATCCCCAGCTTTGCAGTGGCTTGAAGCCTTTTATAAAATCCTTGTTGATGCTGGTTTTCTTGCAATTTTATGACTGTGTATGTTTGTGCACATGTTTGTACACTCCTACAATCATTAACCCAAGTGGTGAGAGATGAAGATGGGGAATGACCATCCTCAGCATGGCTGTACAATAAATATGGTTACAAAAATGAAACCAATCAACCCAGCTACAAAACCTGTCCACCCAGAGCCTGGAAATAATGTTGGGGTTTCCAGAAGTTGTAGATGAAAATCCAACATTTTCAAGCTCTGTATCCCCCTACCCATCCATTCTCCCCAGGGCCTGTTTTGTTCTGCCTTTCCTTCCCGGCCAGCCAAGGAGGAAGGCACTAATGGCACTTCATCAGCAGGGGGAAAATGAAAAACAGGGGATGGGAGCTCAGTGTGGCACTGCCAGATGACTTTTGCACAGTTGTCAAAGACTGGCTGATGTGCTCTCTCTCTCCCCTGCACCATGGCTTGAACAAGACATTAGGGGTTAAAGCTTCACCACAATGGCAGAGGCCTTACATGCCATGGTAAAGAGGATTTGTTTTCTTTTTTCTTGATGGCACTTAAGTCTCACCTGTCCTCCAATGAACCCAAGGTAGAATACAAGGCTCTCCTCCATCTGACTTTCTCTTCACAAACATCCCATGAAATACATCAGGCTGAGAGAGGGGGAACTTTACTCATTTGCAAGCTGGGTTTCATGGCATAGTGGGAACTAGAGTTTGCCTCTCCCAAGTGCCTGTCCAACGCTCTAACCACTGGGCCACACTTGCTCCCAGCTGTAGCAGCAGCTGGGTGAATTGCATTCTGCCTTCTGATTTTCTTTTCACAGCAGCAAGATGTCCATCTCCAAACCCCAGACCATTTGCCCTGTTCAGAATATTGACTGTAAGTGTTTAGAGTTCACACAGGGCTGAAACCACACCCAACTTCAGAAAGCCATTTGATCCTTAATGTCATATTATCTGAGAACTGTACATGGTAACACAGACCCTCTGTACAAGCTGTGGGGCACCATCTTCTATTACCACTTCACATGTTCCTGGATTTTCTAAAATATACTAAACTTCTAAACTGAAAGATGCTAGCTAGTAAGCTCACAACAAGTCAGGACTTCTTTATAATCCTTTTTTAAGGTTACAAACAGATGGGGACAAAAAATTCTGTATATAACCTTAAACAGCTCTGTTTTCTTCATGGCTACTTCACAGTTCAAAATCATTTATTTACACAAACCCAGATCCATATTCTGGGGGTATTAAACTGGAGTAGATTAATCTCTGCTTCACCCACTCACATGCATAAACCATAACAATGTGGCACAAAGCAATAATCATCCTAGAAAGACCTAGGTAGATGGTGTTCTTGGCTCTGCCGACTGACCCACGAAGTCCCATTCCTCTCATCTGCTCCCTAGGAGCATACTGAAGTGTCCCCATTTTTATCTGCGAAACGTTTGGGGAGGGTGATATTTTGTCTTAGCTAATGGCTAGAGAGGGAAAGAAGACGACTCACTTACAGGAAAGCAATAGCCAGTTTGTAATCTGTTATATAATAGAGAATTTGAGTCATCATAAGAATTTAAAACTTTGGCAAGGCACAAACTACTAGTCCTTTTGTACAACTTAAATGAGGTAACTGGACATACACATACTTTGTTTTAAACTGCAGCATTCATATCTAAATCATATCTCTAAGTCCCATTTCAACTTTACTGGAAGGTGATTTGAAAAGAGACAAGTTGCCTGTTGACACTTTCAAAGTAAGTCTTGAGAGAAATCCTGCTTTGGGGGGAAAAGGCCTTAAAAACATCAGAACTGTGAAATTGCTTCCTGAAACTGTAATACTGGGTGGGAACTGTGTCTAAGCTGTTCAGTTCTGCAAACTGAGATCATCACCTGCTTGAATCTCTCATCTCAGTTGACCAGGGAATCCAAGCTCTCCCCAGTGTTATCAGGAAACTGGAAGCCTCTCAGAGGGTATTTCTACTTCTAGCAAGGACTTGCCTTGAACATTGCCATGTGACTGGCCAGGGGTGGGTAAAAAGGTTTTCCAGCTTGCTTGTGGGCCTGAACTAGCTTGCAATTCATAGCGAAAAGAGAAATCTCATTACAAAGAAACACAGCTTCCACCTAAATGTACTGATTCCATACTGCACAAAGGAAGGTCAGAATGGTTCTTGCTACATTTGATTTGCATCCTAGGTGATGCATTCACTTCCCGCAAATGCACCAGGGTTAACCCCTATTTCCCATCTCAAGGCTAGGGTCTCTTTTTATCCTTCTTTCTTTAAATGAATGCTGGACATTTTTAGCACATATCTACCAGACAAGAAGGCAGGAGAGAATGAATAATGGACAGGTTCACTGCTCTTTGAAACCTTTTATCCCACAACAAAAATACTTGGGAAAAGAAGGAGAAAAAGAACAAGAAGTCATCACTAGCACCAATGCATCCACCCATCACATTTATGATGATGCGGTGTGAGGTGTGCTTTGTCCAAATCCCAGCTTAGTTGCTAAGGGATATCCCTTCTTAGGCATCACACTGCATAAATGATATATTGTTTCTGTTGACAAAACAATTGCCCATATCACCAAATCAAGAATCCCTGAAAGACACAGTCACCCCTCCCCTCCATTTCTTTATTCGGTTTATATGACAACTTGAACGAACACAAAGGTACTGCACATTCGGAGTTGCTAAACTTAAGTCGAAGAAAGAAGCCACCCAGTTAGGCAAACCACAAAGAAGTTAACTGTGAAAGTGATGCACTTTAGCTCTTACATCTTTTTCTCTCATGCGCACATATTGTTGAGAGGTGACCCTTTTTGAGGGCTGCATTCCCATGAATGCTTGGGAGAGCAAACCCTTGACAGCAATACTTCCCCAGCTTCACTTCTTAAGCATACAATAAAACCCAGTGGTAAGGAATGATGAACATCTTATTCTTGCTTCTGAAACAAAAAAGGCTTGAAAACCAGTCCTCAGGGCTGTATACTACTGCCATTAATGCATCTATGCATGAAAGAAACCAAAGGAATGACTGAAAGGAGAGCCTGCTCATGTCCCTTTAAATGGAAGAAATGCCCATAGCTTACATGCTGCAGTACACACTGACTGCAGCCATCTATAGACAGAAGTGTCTACTGGTCTCAGTGTAACAGAAGGCTTCTCAGTGCTGTCTTCCTTCCTTCCTTCCTTCCTTCCTTCCTTCCTTCCTTCCTTCCTTCCTTCCTTCCTTTTTTTTTCTTTCATTCATTAAGCTCAACAATGATTTTGGGGGGTTTGGCGGGGGTGGGGAGGAAGAAAGCCAAGGAAAGGAGAAGTTGCTACCCAAGCCAAAGATGCACATATGTATTGGGGGAATCTACAACATGTCCTTTAAGGAAACACATGCATCAGTGCTCACAGCCTATTAGATTATGCATCCCTTAGGGAATATCACAAAGGCACACAGGAAATGCAATGTAACCTCATTCCTGCATTCTGACTGTAGACATTTGAGCTGATTCTTTTAAAAAGAAAAAGAAAAAAAAGAAAAAACAGTTGTTGATGATCAAGAAACCATCCCTGGGCCTTTTCTGGTACCTAAGGTGTCCTCTTAAAGGGCAAGGCCACACAGCTCTCAAATCAAGCATCTTTATTTAGAATTATCCTCCTTAACTCTTGTAGTTTATGCTGGGAACAACAGGAGCCACCTCATTTCAGTAAAAATTGAGCCAGACCTAGTGCAGTGGACCAAAATGGCCAGGACGCTGTTTGCCCTAACTACCTCTGTACCCAGGGTAATTACATAGCAGGCGGGGGGGGAGAGCTCTGTGATTTCCAGCCCATCTTTTCACCTAACAAAAGGAAGGGGATAACAAAAGTTAAGAGATTATTTCCCAATAAAACAGGCCTACTAGTAAAAAGACAAATGGTGCAACACTTCATTCAATTATTTCTTTTTAAATAGGTGGATTATTTCAAAGACAAACATGTGACAGAGTCCCAGCACAATGAAAACAGCTATTTTTGCACATATTCACAACAAATGAGTACAGACCAACTTTTCCATTTTCTAGTGAGATCTAGGCAGATGCTGTTTATTTAACCTGCAAAAATTACCATTTTAAATCTGGTTTGTATTGCACTTAACAACAAGCTCATATCCCAAGGCAATGTGATTATCTCCCAGGGAAAAAGAAAGCATGCTACCGGTTCTTTTTCACTGCATCAAGCCTAGAATCTGACTTTAAAGACCTATTTGCCTTTCAAAGACCCCCCCTCCTCCACCCAAGCTGTGGTTCACTGACATTTCACACAGTCTTAACAATTATCCATAGTCACCAAGTTACACCCGTACAAGATATATGACATCTCACACTGCAGTGGGAGCAAAGTAAAACAAAGGAATCCATGTAACACATTTGCAAGTACAAATAAAGGTACCTTTTTCTTCCGATCCTTGGATCTTTTCCTGTGTTTCCTCTTTTTCTCATTTTCCTCTTCAGGATTAAGTTCTAAATCTCTGTTTTTCTTGAGCTGCGATGCTGCATGGGCCATGCTGCATTAAGGACACCCTTTTCAACAAATCCTTCCTGGTATATAGAAGGTGATATCCTCAGGCACCTTTAAGCAGCCCTTCTAAGCAATGCCTGGAAGAAACCTTTTGGCCAGTGCCAGGAAGGCATTCAGGATTCAAAGGTCTTGATGAAACTGTCAGATGCTACACGATTTCATGCTTGCAGATCTCTTCCTGTACCTTCCCGTACCTGAGCCTCGAAAAAGAGCACAGCCATCCCAATGCATTTAACGTAATGAGAAAGACAGCTGGGACAGAGAAAGCGGTATTATGGCTGTATCCCCTGCCACCAGCTGGAAGTGTCTAAGTGATTCCACTGAAGGGGGTATGCTGAAGATGATGGTTCCCTCTTAGAAACACTCCAGAGCAACAACTGCTGCAGCACTGGTGATTTTCTTCAATAATCCTCAAATCTATTGCTGAAATCCACCCCCCAAAAGCAGTGGTTATGATTTATACTCCCCCGCTTGGTTTTGCATGGTAAACCACTTAACCCACAATGAAATGGAGCAGCTCCTAGTTTAGATTAACTGCTGATGGTGACAAAAAATAAATAAATAAAATAATTTCTCTCTCTCTCTTTCTTTCTCTCTCATTTTACCATGGAGACCCTGACTGCATTATGTAGAAAACAATGCATGCATTGCTATATCTTAACAGTGTGCCCTTTATGCTGAATGCTCAGTCTTGCTGCAAGGATTACAGAAAGCACTGTTGTCTTTAGGTTTTTTAAAAAAATAAAACACATGCTTATTACAACACATCTCTGCTGAGGGGATGGGGGAAGATTTGGTCATGCTAGTATATGAAACAGGCATCTAATTCATTGCACATTTCCTGGCAGTTTTCCCTTATGTGATCAAAGTGAAAGAGGGACCCATCACAACAACCAGGAAGAGCACTGTGATAAACCAAACCCCATTTTCATGCTCCCAGCAAGGTAGATTTAGCTTTTTATGTCAGAGCTTGCTTCAATCACCTTGCTATTTTTGCCACCTGAGTCCTCAGTGACTGCAGCTTCTGAATATTCATTATGGGAGGCAGAATAGCATCAGTATAAAAGGCCTGCAGGGGCATTTTCCACTAGCATGGGCTCCCAGCAAATTAAGACAATTTGCACACACATTTTCCTCCATGTATAAGATGACCTTTTGGGCATCTAGAATTAAACATACACTGCAGGTGTTATAGATATTTATGAGTACATACATGTCTGCGTATGCACAGCATACATTTACAAACACAGATGCTACTGTGTTGCTTCCACACATTAGTGCTACAGAGAACTCAGGCAAGGGAAGAAACAGCTTGTCAAAAAGAAACAGCAGCCTTTCATGAGGCATTGCAATTGCATCTTCTAACAGAGGATCATCCTAAATGCACTGCACCATCCAAGGTACACACTGGAATCCCAGAGTCTGTGACAAAAGGGGCCAACAGATTTCCCTTGGGACTACTGTAAGTATTCTCTGTGTATGCTGCTCCAATCCCCACCCCTCACAGACACAGGGAGTGGGGGGGCAAGCACTTCTTTGACCCTTTCTCTCTCTGCATACACATCTTGCCTGGCAGAGGGAGTGGAGTGCTGACCCACTTCTTACCCTTCCTTACCCAGCGCAATGCAGGCAATCTGTATGCCTTTCTCTGCCTGGTGCTGATTGATGGTGCTGAAAGTCAATAGTGACAATCCTCAGTTTTTCATAGGCTTTTGGCTTCTCTGGGATCCTCCCAATTACCTTTACAGAACCTTGAATGTAAACTGCGGCCTGTCATGGCCTTGTTCTCTCCACTTTTCTTTTAGTCTCCTTAGACTCAGGACACAAATCAGCAACTCCATGTCAGCCATCCATTTAATCTTATTTCCTCTTAAACTGAGAAAGTCCAGAATGTGGAATTGTTGCTACTGTTTGATTTCTTCACAGTCTTCCTCTTCACACCATCCAAGGTAGGGCTGAAAGATACAGCCAGGACAGGGACAGCCAAGATGAAATGTGGCAGACGATGGATGAAACTAGGTTGAAACTTAGCATATCACATTGGCGCGGGTTGACAAAATCTGGAATTTATTTTGTGCCTGTGTGTGTGTGTGTGTGTGTGTGTACGTCCATGCACACGTGCACCTTCAAGTCACCTGTCTACTTATGGTGGCTTCATGAATTTTATAGGATTTTCTTAGGCAAAGGAATACTCAGAGGTGGTTTTGCTAGTTCCTACTATATTGGTTTTAAATACTTCTATCATTTTAAAAACAGTACATCCTCTGTTTTCTTTAAAAATGGTCATACAATAAACCAAAGAGCAGAAAGAATAAAACAACAAAACCAAAATCTACAGGTGGATGATCAAGTCTCCTGAGGAACAGCTGTTAAGAGCTGGAGAAGAGAAGATTATGGGGAGACATAACATTCATCTTCTACCAGCCAAAGGGTTGTCAGATAGAAGATGGACCAGTTCTCTGTTGTTCCAGAAGGCAAAGGCACAGATAATAGGCAGTAAACGCCAAGAAACAGATTTTGGCTAAACATTAGGAAACATTTTCCAACAGTGTTTGACAACGGGAGGTTCTGGTTTCTCCTTCATCAAAGCATTTAAGCAGAGGGTCTGCAGTCATTTGTCAGGGATGCTGAAGTTGCATGATTACTCCCCTGACATGGGGGGGCGATGGGGGGGAGAAGAGAAATAGAAATAGATAACCTCCAAGGTCTCCTGTGCCTCTTTTGTTCTCATGATTGTATGTTGACTCTTACATATGACACAAGGAAGGAGATGACACAGCAAAGGGAGGACAGAGTAGAAAGCATTCAAAGAGGTGGCTCATTTCTGTAACAGGACTGATAATGAAAGGGGCAGGCTAGGAAGTCAAAGTGGAGCAAAAAAACCTAACCTGCAAACAGGATCTCAGTGGCAATAACCAATTCAGCTCTAGATTTAGGTAAGAAACACTGAAGGCCTAAAGAGAAGGGAATGTTCCACATCCCAGTATTCCTTTTCCTTTAAAAGACATAAAACCCTAATCATTTTAATGTTGACTTCTATACATAAATTTCAGCTTTCCAATGTTTCCCAAAGGATTCTAGAGCAAGAATGTTTTCTCTCTCTCTCTCTCTCTCTCAATATCTATGTATTAATCAGTCACAGGAATGGAGAACCTCTAGCTCTCCAGAGGTTGTTTCACCAGCTCCAATCAGCATGGCCAATGGTCATGGATGACAGGCATTGAGTTCAGAAAGGTATCTGGAGGGCCTCACCTTGGCTATCACTTGTTTGTCAGGTAGGAGATCCCTGTGGGAATGACGCAGATCCCAGAACAGGTGAGAACATTAGACAGAATGAGGTATGTTTTAGGTGCCATTACCAGAAGGCAATCTGTCAAGTAGGTTAATTTACTGATACAACTGGAGTAGGGAATCTATAACATATTTTTTATCATAGTGGTCCTTAGTTTCAGACACCTGCTCTCAGCCCCAAAACATCCAGAGCTAGCCCCACTTCCAACCTGTTGGAATAAGCTATGCTGAAAATGGTAGTAAGTGGGGCACTGTAGCCCTTGTCAGCAAGTGTCCCAAGAGGGACAGAAAATTATGGAGAACAAATCAACTAAAATCTATTTGTCTGGCACATCTAACTTAACAGGTAAGTCTGAGAGAAGAAATTTAACAGTATAGGTCCATTGAGGGATCATGGCATAGAGAGTTAAACTCAAGAAAGAAAGTGCTTCTGTTTTGTACCATTTTGGTGGCTTTAATATTATATTCCTTTCTGCATCTGAAGAAGTGGACTGATAGCCATGAAAGCTTGTGTCAAAATAAAATGTTAGTCTTAAAGGTGCTACTAGCACCCCCCACCATTTTCCCTTTAATGTTTTGTTCATATATCACTTCCCGTTCTGCTGACATTTCTGCAGATGGCTAATAAAACATTATAATTACGTTTTGTACTCATATTTTGTCTGCAACTTGGGAAAAAATAATGAAAGGGGGAAACATTTGAATCTGAATGAACTTTACTGTTTTCCCAAGGGTCATTTAATACAGTGCATGATGGCAAATCCAGGGCTAGCACTGAGTGTATACTTAACAAGGAATTACAGTCAACCAACTTCTGCCCTCTTCCAAGGAGTTTGCCTATATAATATATGTCTTTCCAAATAACTAATTGTTGCATTTGTACTTAAGATGTTTTAAGTGCATAGATAGAAACACAAAGTATCTAGCAAGTTCCTGCATATTTCTAGGAAAAAAGAACAATGCAACTTGGTTCTTGTTATTGCACTTTGTGTCACTCATATTTGTTAAGCATGAGATAAAGAACTGAAATGGGACAGCCTGTTCAGATAACAATACCTTTGTATCATCATCTGAACAGGCTGTCCCATTTCAACAATTTGTAATATTTACTAGACTCCATATTCGGTAGACTTCTGAAGTCCAATACTGTGTAGCTTCAAGACAGATGCTTCAAGGAGTGGTAAATAATTAATTTTTGCTATGCAGCTGTACACCCACTCTAAGAAAAACAAACAGAAAGAGATAAAATTTCATGACCTATTTATTACACTCAAGAAGTTGGATACCAAACTCTGTGTTTTAATATGAAATTTCTCCTATGCAAATTCTGCTTGAAATAAATGAGGACATGAAGAGCACCCGAAGTAAGGCAAATAAGGACTAGTCACATTAATCGAGGGCAGAACTGTCAAAGGCTATTAGGTATGATAAGTGATTGTTGCAGTGTGAAGTGATCCCTTCACTGTTTCAGCTAGCAATGCTTGTTGCGAGATTACTCCACTCAACTCCCCCATCTACTTTTCAATTTCCCCCCACCAAATCTGAGTCAACCTTTGGTAGCTCTTGAGCCCACTCACCATTATACTGTGTGTGGATGATGTCATTCTGGTTTACATAAGGAATAGCAGTGACAAGCTGAATGATGGAAATGCAGGGAATGTGAGCTAAATGGAACCTCCAGGTATGGAAGCAGTATAATTCCATTTAGAATGCACAAGAAGGAACGTTTGTCTTCAGACCCTGCTCTGAGCTTCAGAGGCGTACTGACTGGCCACCACAGGAAACAGCATAATGAGGGCTAAACTGAATTTTGCTAAACTGTTATTTTTTAACTGCCCTGAAGAGATATCAAAACCAGGAAAAGTGACCTTTGGACTACAACTCCCAGAATCCCCCAGCCAGCACAGCCAGATCCTGCTTGAACAGCCCAAAAAAAGTGACTTCAGAAGTTCGGCCCTGGGCACATGGTTATTCCAGTGCTTTATCTTTACTTGTTGTTCAGTTCACGTCATTTACTTAGGAGCATGCACCATTTGTTATTCATAAGTGATAAACAGAAAGCAGAAACACCGTACGTGAATCATGTTATCTTCAATAGTATCTGTAAGTTAATCTACCCACGGCAGAAGTATCTGGGTATGACGCAGAAGCAAGGGACGGCAGCCAAAAAAATTCAAAGCCATCATAGCAACTTTCTCATCAGCTCCAATGGTATTAAAGCTACAGACAATGGAAGCTTACCAAAATAAAGCTCAAGAAGATCTGTGCAACTGGCTGGATCATAAGGCTATATAAACCAGACACAGAGACCTACATCACTTTCTCAGTAGTTCTTTATACAAGCTCTAGTCATGTCTCAAGGTTAACTAATGTTGCTTTTGAGACAATACAAAGTCTGAAGGTGGTCCCTTCCCAATGCATTTCTAAAGGAAAGGCTCCCTACTTTGGGAATCTTTCATGAAACATGCCTGACAAAGCTTTACACAAAGAACATGAATTGAACACATTCATTTATGTTTCCTTAGAAAAGATTTGTTTGGTCCAGCCTTATAAGTCCACCAAAATTATTGAGGTGAAAACATTTCCACTAGCCTGCCCATTGACTGGATCGGAATCTTAAAATCTTAAAATGATAGGGTAGATTGTACCAATTTAGATTTAGGTCAGGGGGTGACATTTTTGGGTCTCTCACAATAAAAAATGATGGCACAAACCCTCTTGCTGCAGGTAAGAAATAATGAGGAAAAGGTTCTAAATCCAGACTGCGCTCTACTATACTAGTTCACAGGGAATTATGGGTTAGTTAAAATAACAAGAGATATTTGGATCAAGTACACGATTCTTTCCTAACTTACGGACAGGGCTGGCGTGGTAACAGTGAAGGCCTAAACTACAACCACCACTAGCAGACTTAAAAGGCACATCGGCGAACCCTTATGCACACATATACCCAAACATACACTACACTTTTGTTTTCCCTGTTACTTTCTTATTGCCCCTCCCCTTAGCCTCCAACAACCTGGCACACTCCAGAGGTGCTGACTAAGAGGCTGGGAGCAACAGTCCAACAGGCTGAGCAAGACGAGGTGATGAGGATGCATGCATATTCCACTAATACACCTACAGGGTACATTTGCAGATTTTTCTGCCTGGCTTTTTCACTGCACACTTAATGGCTGAAGTAGGAATACCAAACATTTCAGCAATTGTGAATACAGACAATAAATCAATTGTGAAAATACAACACAAGAAGGTGTTTTTTTCCTTGAGTGATGTAGGAACTGCAGTCATCCTGGGAGTGATTCTTTATATGGAAAGTGTGAAATGAGACAGTTTTATTTATTTCTAAAATTTATATCCTTGATATCCTTCTTGCCTTGGACCACACAGACTATTAGTCTAAGGCAAGAAGGATATAAATTTTAGAAATAAATAAAATTGTTCTATTTCTCTCTCTCATACACATAGACATACACGTATATGAAATAAGCAATAAAATGTAAAAAATAAGAATTCTAAAAATGACCCTGCAACAAAAATTTCCTGTGTGAAGTGATGCCATTGAGGGTTGCAGACACACCTTTTGGTCCTCAGCCCTCAACAGTCAGCTTTCCATATCTGCTAAGCATGCTCAGGCCATTAAGGCCCCTCCCTAAACTGCAAATCCCAGGATTCCATAGGATGCTGAAAGTGGAATAATAGCACTATAACAGTGTAGTGCGGAAATGGCCTCAGTCTTCAGTGCAGAGGAGATCACTGCCCAGGAGTTTTCATTCCTAATGATTTTTTGCAGTTCTGTTTGTGTTGTTCATACCTTGTGCGTGGATAGTACATTTTGGCTATATAATGACCAGTACTAGAAGAGATGAGATTGCTATTACTATACCTATAGAAAAACTGGAATGGCATAAAATAATTAGAAATACCAGGTAGCTGTAGCAGCAGATGCAATTCTATTTTTCATGCACGAAAAACACAACCAGAATGTAGTTCAATTAAAAGAAAAGGATGGCACACCCTGGAGAAGCCATCTAATAATCTAGGGACCCTCCACAACAAAGGTTCTAGCCTCTTTATGGATGTGAGTCTGCTAGCCTCCATTTCCTTGCAATTTTTCTAAATCTGAACATCATGTTTACAGTGACCCAGTTCCATGCTGAGTTGCAAGATGGCTTTATGCGTGTTTTGTGTCTCTTTTTACAAAAATTTACATTTTATGTGCCTTTTTTCCACACACACAAACACACACAATTTTTTGTCATGCATCTTGCCCCTATATTTATAGTTTTGACTGTATTCTTTCTTTGCTGAAATGCATTGTAAACTTGGACATGGATGGATTTTCAATGCAAGATACACTTCACCCACTTCTAGTCTCAGGGAGGTGTAAATTGAATATTTTCACAGGGAACTGTGAACCCAACACTTCTTTTCCATCCCAAACCCTCTTTCCAATTGCCATCTGCCTGGTCTCCAAAAGCAGGAGCAAAATCCACCTAAATCTGCATATGAGCAAAACAACAGTTCAGGAAGGGGGGCTATTCTCTTCATTTTGAGATGATGCATGTATGCGTCACAACTAATACCATCTAAGAATTCCATCTTGTGTGGGAGACAGAAGAAGAATGCCTCTTCTAAGTTGGCATCAGCCATCCCAGAGCTTCTTTATTTCAAGATACTCCCCCTAAAAATATGATTTTTAAAAAAATCTGGTATCTAACTGGGGACGCTTCTCTAATAAATCAGAACTATCTTAAACAGATCAGTCCAACTGATACTGAACTAAACACACAGATGCACAGATTATTAATATGGATTACAACTATACAGCTATATAACCGTAGAGAAAACTCTGGACAGAAACATCTGACAAGTTGGATAGGACTACAACTCATGCAACCTTGGCTGCAAGTCTCACAAAATTCTTTGGAAAAGAGCCCTGACACATTGGCAAGTCCCAGCACAGAACACCCTGGGAGCAATTCCATCTTTCCTAGTTCAATATTATAAAATGCAACAGAACATTTCTTAGTTGAAGTCATAGAAACTTGGAAACAACAGGTCATCAAGCCATCAGGTATTAATCTGGTAGTCCATGACTTCTAGTTGGATCACCTTATATACATAAAGTGGGTCACATCAATAGCTCAACCAACATTTTGCTTTAAAACACTAATAAAAGTGGTTAGAGGAAAAAAGGGGAAAGAAGGACCTACATGAAATCCACATTATATGTTTTATTGCAGTTCAGGTTAATTGTAGGCTCTGGTTGTAAAGAAGGCTGAAGAGTACAGGAAAAATTATTTTGCCCTGAATTATATTCCACACCATTGCTAAAGTATCTGTCACAAATGCTTTGCTCATTGAAAATGACAAGTGAAGGAGATTCCATCAGTAGGTCTGCTTTATGCTTTTGCTTTTTAAAAGCATTTTTAAAAATCGTTTTTCCATGTAAAGTCAAGTATTTCTTAGCCTTTCCACAGTGGATCAGATGAACAATTCCTCCTGCTGTCCTTTCTAACAACCTCTTCAGACCAATCTGATCTGTTTGGCAATGGAATAAAAGGAGGCAGCAACCAGCAGTATATGGACTGAATCCCTCCCCTGGGATGGGATCATGGCGGCCTCCATGCCACCCTCAGGCTGCCACTGGAATATCTTGGAATGTCTTGAGACCCCAAACCAATAATCTCATTGTCTCGTGCTTGAACCCAGTTGAGTTGAGCCCAGTCCCATTTATGCCAGAGTGTATAGTTCAGATACAGACTTAAGCATGCCTAAACTTAATGAAATTAATAGGATTTAAACTAGATGTGTTTGACTCAGCCCACTGAATTCAATGAGTTTATTTACATCAATGGGTCTGATTATCTGTACAGTGCCCCCTTCTGATAAATAATGAATGGTACAGGCAGCCCTTGGAAGTACAGTCCTCCCTCCATAATCGCTAGGGTTAGGGGCACAGAACCCCTGTGAACACAAAAAAATGTGAATAGGCCCTCCCAAACCATATTTAACACGCAGAGAAAAAGTATGATCACCATATTCAACTCACCACAGATTCCTTGGAAGCACCAGGGTTCCTTCACAAGGCAGAAGTGGGCAGCTGGTGGGGCTTACTGCCACCTCCACTGCTGCCCCACACCATTCTTAATAGGGACTTACAAGCCCCATTCGCAGTTTCTCAGTCTCACAAGGCTTGCAATCCCTACTGAAAATGGCATAGAGTGGCAGCAGAGATGACAGCAAATAATCTGTGAATGATCAAATCCACAAAAGTGAAACCCGCAAATGTGGAGGGCTGACTGTAACTATTTACAAGTAAGGCACTTAATTGTAACTAGTTGCTGGAGGCAGAGTTAAAGAAGGTGAAACAAGGTCACATTTCAAAAGAATCTGATAAGTAACAGTCCAGTTACTTTACTCATCCAGCAGGCAAGAATTTCTAGTTACTGTTAAGGTTACTTTTGAAGGGCATTTTTCTAGGCATTTTGACAGGAATTCAAGTTTTATGCCACTGTCTTACCAAACCTAAGGAGCATTTATTTCAAAAAGAAAAGAAACAAAAAATAATAAGTAGATACGCAACAAATTACCTGTTTCCATGATTGCCACAATTGTTGGTCACAGGCTTCTTTTCCTTATAAAGGTATTATATATGGACACTCAATTTAAGAGTCAGAACTGGGGTGAATCATGCATTAACTAATGAAATTCCTATTGGCAAAGGGGTCCAACAGTCCTGTACCCTTGCTCTACTTCTTTTTAATTTTTTATGTCAATGATTTGGTTTCCACAGTTGCTTGACATGAAATTCATATGCCAAAGATATCTGATACCACAGCAAATGCCCTTTTATATGCAGATGACATACTATTGTTCACTACATAGGATAATTTGTGTAAGGAAGCCTGTATTGCAGAAAGAATGGTTTATAAATTAGCAATAAGACACCAAAACTCATATAATTGGAAAGAAAAAGAAATATTATAGGTGGTTTCTTGATGTTAATGAAATTGAATAGGTATATTCAGGTACAGCTGGTACCTAACACTGGCCAAATTAAATAAAATATACAAATCCACCTCTGGAAACTGTTGGAAATGTAAGAATGAGCTGGGTACTTTTTATCATGTATGGTGGCCATATAAGAAAACAAAAAAAATTCTGGATCACTATACATAATAAAATTTCAGATATCTTCAACTACAAATACCCTACGTCTCCAAATTTTACTTGCTGAACATGACTCAAGATCTATCCCCAAATCTTTCTAAATTCTGGAGGATTTTGTTATATCTGACTACAGCAGCTAGGATAATCTTTGCAAGAAACTGGAGAAAGTGTGATACCCCTACACTTGAGGAAAGGTCCTATGAGGTCCTTGAAATGAAAACAATGGATATGTTAAGGGAGAAGATGAAGAAAAAATTAAAAATAAATGGTCATTGGTAATTCAAAACTTACCCGTACTTGACTACGGGGACAACTAATTTCTGACTAACTGACTATTACAATACTTTAGTAAAGTTCTATAATACCATATTAATGTCTCACATAGACCTTTTCTGCTCATAGACTTTACAGAGGACCGTTAGCAATAAAAGGACATCACTCTGTATTTGTTCCCTTTAGTAGATGATTTATGAAACTAGGAAATGAAACTAAGTTGGATATCATGTTTCAGTAGTTGACAGAATTCTGAATTTTTTTCCCTTCTCTTTTTTTGGATGGGTTTCTACAATCACAATTGAATGTTAATCTAACTATAGTTAAGTTAAAAGACTTAGGAGTTACTAGGCTTAGAGCTACAGAGCTGGTATAGAAGCTTCTTAATATAAATATGGTCAATACGACAGACTAGTTGACCCATAAAAAACAAGGAGGAAGATTGACAAGCTATCATTTATTCTCTATTTTTTGTTTGTTCTGTCAGCTGTTAACAGAATTTTCATAAAACATAGAACTAGACAATTAATGTCTATTTTTAGTTTAGTCTTATTTTATGATAGCAAAATATTTACAGCTTGAGAATACAACATGGTACTGTATAATATGGTCTAATATTACATTGGTTAAATCTTCAATATACAATAGCGGAGACAGGAATCATGGATGTATCTGGTTTCAACCAGATTCCAATATAATGATTTTGATATAATGATAATGGTATCTCTTTATGTAATCTTTAAGTTATCTTACTTACTTGCTTACTCATGTAACACTACTCATGTAATTCTGTTTATTTCTTATTGTGTATATGATGCTGTTGTATGTTGGGAGATACATGTCCTATAGGTTCTGACAATGCAGTATAAGTGTGTATATATTCAACAAAGATTATACAAAAAAAAAAAAGTATATTCCCTTACATATCTCAGGCTAGTCTTCCCATCTACAGGTTCCTGATCATTGCAGATCAAAAGAAATGAGCTAAAGTTCTCAGTCTCTCACTCATCTTTTGAATTATAGCTACCCAGGATCTCTTTTACCAGTAAGCAATGTGTAAAAGGCAAAGGCATGTTCAATCTCAACATATGGCTCACCAACATGGGGTCTTTCTGATTCTAAGAAACAATAAAGGGTCCATATTTTGCAAAGTATTTTAGGAGTGCTTCCAGCTTGTGTAGCCTATGCACTTAGAACTGAAGTGGGAATTATGACAGTCTTAGATCAAATTCAGCTAAGGTTATATAACTACTGGTTCAAGATAGCATCAGGAAATGAAAATAGGCTTCCAAAGAAATGTTTACAAGGGCAGATGGTTAACTGGATGGAATCATCCCAGTTATATAAATTTACAAAGATGTTGCCTAACCACGATTTCAGTTTGGAGATCCTAATGAGGACCAGCAATACTACAAAAAATTAAGCGAGTTTAAGAATTACTGACTTCAGAGCCCAATCTGATATTGCTGCTTTCTCCACTTCTATGGCCATTTCTGCACTACACTGTTATAGTAGTGCTATTATTCCACTTTCAACATCCTGTGGAATGCCCCTCCCTAAACTGCAAATCCCAGGATTCCATAGGATGTTGAGAGTGAAATAATAGCACCATAACAGTGTAGTGTGGAAATGGCCCTTGTCTTTAATATAGCTAGCTAGAGCCAAGTCACAATTCAAGGGAGAGAAATATCTATTACTTCGAGATGAGGAGGAATCAACATGTTGACTCATCTGCACTTTGAGATGATGGACACAGTGATCCTCCAGCAAAGATTTCAGTGCATTCCATACACAGATAAGCTCTGTATACACGGTGCCTAGTAATAGAGGACCTGGCACATTATCTACCCCAGAACCATTTATTTTCAAGCTGTAGGGAACATTATCTGAACCCCTTTCTGACTTCCATGAGAAACTGATTCGTGACTAACAAATTCACATTCTTTTTTAGTGGTTCTAACTATTGTACGTCCCAGAGGATAACCTTCTTTGCATCCAAGGCTTTAATTTAAGGGGAAAAAAGAGGTGGAATGAAGAAAAAGTGTTTAGTTTAGCTTTCATTTTGACTCAATGTAACCTTAGCATAATGTGACATTGCAATATTTTTATTGTAATTGTATTGCTGTATTTATAACTTGTACTGTTTTGTTTTATTATTATGTTTTTGTCTCCTCCTCCTGCATGTGCCTCTGAATCAATATTGATTCTTCTTGGCTGCTTTTATTAATAGGTTTAGCTGCTATTCTAGAGGGCCAGAGATAATATTTTTTTCATATTTACTATAGGCTTTGAAGCTTTACCAATAACATGAGATACATATTTGGATGATAAACATAAAGGCAAAAAAAAAAAAATTGGGCAAGATATCAAAAAAAGAGCCCACTTCAAAATAATGGTTGAAGCAAAATATGTCAACAACACAGTATGCTCACTGCACTTCAAGGTGTCATCTTCTTCTCGGACAAGGAAGTCATCTCCTACAAATAATGTAGCTGTTCACTTAAAAGTATGCTGTTTGGGCAAGATAGCAGGAAATACGAAGCATCTGCAATCCTCTCCCATAGATAGCAAACCAGGGAGGGATGAAGTGTGACCTTCTATCAGATCTCAACTTCCTTTTTGACAGGATTGGGGTCTTGAACTCAGTCACATGGAATCAGAGATGAAAGCATTTCAGTTCAGTTTAGAAAGACCTGAGCAAATAACTTTGGAAAGATGTAACTACTCTTCATCCTAGCCAACAAAGATAAAGTGGCCTAGACCAGAAACTGCATCCTGCTGGCATTCAGAGAAATGTGCCAAACTTCCACAGCTTTGTAGGATTGGGCGAGGCAGTGAATTAGGAGATAGGGCCCAAAGAGCTCCTGTGAGCTCATAACTCCTTCCTCTGTCATTCACTTGCTGATCCACAGGCAACATCTATTCAACGCTTTCACTTCCAGAGACAGGAGCGGAGCTTAGAAGTGAATTAGTTACTGGTAATTAATTATTTCTGCAATATCAAAAGAATAACCAAGTAATTAAGCATGTGCTTTCAAGTTACCCATCAGTTTATGGCAAAAGGATGTTTTCTTTGGCAAAGAATAATCAAAAGTGATTTGGCATTGCCTTCTGCTGAATGCAACCCACAACACCTGGTATTCTCCTGTGGTCTTCCTTCTAAGTACTAACCAGGTCTTATCAATCAGGCTCTGGTGCTTTCAGAGTATTTAGGCATAATAAAGCATAACTATATTACATTATGTTTGTAACTTAACAAGGTTAACTTTGCTTTTTCTTTTTTTTTGGTACATAACTAATTTTTTAGTTGCTTTTACAGTTAGGAGTGTGTGGCTTCACTACATGGTTAAGAGGAATCTCACATGACCTAAGTTCTAGCTCCTGCTACTGTTTCCATTCTATTGAAGCAACAACAAGGGGGACAGGAAGCAAGTGTGCGTTTTTATACAAGTCAGTACCTTTTTAGCATTTAGATCAGGGCTTTCCAAATGGTGTGTCACGACATATTAGATCCTCCCCACCCAAGCCTGGCCCACTGCCGCCGCTCTCACTGGGGCCTTTCCCTGGCAAGAACGATGACAGCAGAAAAGGATCTGGTGGGAAGGGGCTGCCTTTCCCCCTGCTGCTGCTCTTGCTGGGACCTTTCCTGGTGAAGGCAATGGCAGCAGGCCAGGAATGGAGGAGGGGCTGCCTTTCCCCATCCTAGATACACCTCTGGATACCTTTGGTTTGCTAGTAAAACTGAATTACTGTGCCGCGAAATGATGCATTCTGAAAAAGTGTATCACCAACAGGAAAAGTTTGGAAAGCTCTGATTTAGATTTTTACAAAGTAACTAATACTTACTAACTCCTTCTGAGGGTTTTCAACAATAAAAACAATAACTGGTTTTAAAAGTAACTTCCTAAAATCTGGACATGACAAAATAATAAATATTGTCAGTCACCTTGGCACATTTGTTTCCCTGTCCATAACGGGTACACTTGTGATCTTGTTCATATGTGCCCATTAAAGGTTTAGCAGTCCAATGAAATGTGATTTGTGGGCATCTTAAGTAGCGCAGCTAGTTTCTGAAAGACCTCCATTAAAGAGTGCATGTGTCATTTCAATTTCAAGGAAAGAGTGCAAGGAATACCTCTACTAATGTTTGATGATCCAAAGCATCTTAAATAATCAATGCTTCTTGAAGAACAATAAATGATAATGCAGTGCACCACAAATGAAAGCAGACTGCACGTTTTGTTAGATCTTCGATAATGTGGACCAATTACTATGGATACAGTGTTTTGCCAATAACTCTTGTCCTTCAGCTGAAATAAATTGCTACCAAAAAGTTATCCTGAAAAAGACCTATGCAAATATGAATACTAAATACTCTCCAGGTAATCAGTAAATATTAAAATATTTGGCCAATATCCACAAAATATAGAGTTTCCTAACATTTAAAATTTATATAGTTAAAAACGCAATAAAGTTTTTTTTTAAACTGTTGTTCTTGTCTGCCTTCAAGTCATTTCTGACTTATGGTGACCCCAAGGCCTGGAGTTTTCTTGGCAAGATTTGTTCAGAGTAGGTTTCCCTTTCTTTGATGCTGAGAGAACAAGGGCCTTTCTGTATTACACTGTTATAGCGCCATTATTCCTCTTTCAAAGATTCTGTGGAATTCTAGGGTTTGTAGTTTACTGAGGCTAAAGAACTGTCTGGCTGAGAATTCTAAATGCCCCTCCCTCGACTGCAAACCCTAGGACTCCACAGGATGTTGAAAGTGGAATAATAGCACCATAACAGCACAGTGCAGAATGGCCTTAAGACCTGCCCAAACTCAGTGGGTTTTGAACTAATCTAGCCAGTATAGCCAGTGGTCATGCCGGCTGGGATTCTTGAAGTTATAGTCAGAAAAGTAACTCTCCCATGTTTTGCCCCAGCTTATCCAGTTCTTTAACCAGTTGTGTTTCTGTGACACAACTATCTGATTGAATGACAAGAAGATGTGTCTTTCCATAAAATAAATCCTGTACTCCACAGTCAGGACCTCTCCTTACATGACTGAGCCATTTAAATGTTAACAATGCAGCAAGGAAGCCCCTCGTGGCAAGTGGTCCCACACATCCGGGATCATTTTAAAGGCTTCAAAGTTAGATCCTCATCCTACAAATTCAACACCTGGTATCTGATAGTTCCAATTCAATTTCCAATTCAACACTTGGTAGCTGACAGTTGCTGTGTGATCCATGAGGCACAAGGACAAGCCAAAAGCATTAAATAAAAATATTTAATGGATGATGTGCCATTTTAGGTCATAGCTGAAATTCCAGGACATATCATAAATCCTGTTTAATATATGACAAAATAATCAATGAATGCCAAGAAATCATCAACAAAAAAGAGAAGTGGCAACAGGTGTTACACAGCTGAACTTTAAATTTTCAGCAAAATTTTCATATTTGAAATCTGAGCAGAAACATGGGAGAAGATTAATTTTAAAAAAGAAGTTGTAGTTGCAGCTAATTGGAACACTTTGTGTAATTTCCAGCCTTTATAATTTTAGAAAAGAGGAACAATTTTTATATACTCAGACTTCCTTCCTCCTACTCCTCCTAGATTTACAGAGGTAGCCTCATACAGTATGTACCACGCTTGTTCAGGATTTTGAGATACATAAATATGATATTTTAAGTTAATTCTTTTTTTAGAAAAAAAATAGGATCTCTGAAATGTTAAATAACAACTTCCAAAATGGGTCAGAACTGGAAAAAAGTATGAAAAAGGAGAAGAAGTTGAACACAGGTTAACAGGGTTTAATTACATGTTTTTTCTTGATATTATACACACATTGAAATCATCCTCCCTCCTGTAGTGTTAAACTAAAGTGCTATATTACAGATCACTATTTTAAGATGAGCAGCCTAAATACCCTAATGGCACTAGTGTCTGTCTGATCCTGGAAGCTAAGTAGAATCAGCTGGTTAGTACTTGGATGGGAGATTGCCAATGTGTCGTACGCTATATTTCTGAGGAAGGAACTGGCAAAACTACCTCTGAGTATTCCTTGCCTTAAAAAACCTTATAAAATTCATGCGGTCACCATAAGTTGATTAGTGGCTTGAAGGAACATGACCACATACATTTTAAGATGTTGGGGAAACCCTTCTTCAGATTTTATAACTAAGATGGATAAAATAGCCCAAAATGTACTACACTCAAAACAATCCTTCATTGTTAGACCAATTAATAAGATGACTTCATAGGTCTTTTCCAGTTCAGATCCTTTCATCACAATGTAGTTTCCTTTTTGGAGGACAAATTTTATGCATTGCTTTCTTCACTGTCCATTATAATGAGATGCTGTTTTGTCTCATTGCATTAATTCATTCCCACAAACTTGTTCTATGAGGCTTGAATGCTGTATCTAAAAGTGCTCAATTTTTCCTACATGCTTTAGTTTTTAACTTAGAAATCTTAAAGGAAAGCTATATAAGCGGTCATCAACACTGATCGAACAGTGGATCATAACAACTTCATGTATTTTGTGATTCAAAAGAGGCGCAGGAATAGGATATGAGCCTTTTTGATGTAATCAGCATTCAGAATTAAATATGATGTCCCACAGATGTTGCAGACACCTCAATAGTACCAAGATTTAAGTGTATTATAGGTTTTGTGCAATTTTGTAAAAAAGTAGTACTGGCTTTCATTGATACAACTAATGAATGTCATTTCATGCATTCAAAAATAGAAAACTCAGATTTTCAATAAATCCTATGCAAAAGTGAAAAAGAGTTACCTCAACATGTAAGTAAGTTTTGGCCACACCAAGAATTTCCATGCTCAGTATCTCTCAGATGTCTGCATATATACAG
This sequence comes from Ctenosaura bakeri, assembly GCA_948474755.1. Lineage (NCBI taxonomy): Eukaryota > Metazoa > Chordata > Lepidosauria > Squamata > Iguanidae > Ctenosaura > Ctenosaura bakeri. The sequence continues at coordinate 95,893 of CAOLHI010002863.1, forward strand.
ACCACTTTCTATTCTGAAAGCACTTAGAGTCATTACATTTGGAATATAGGGCAGCGAAGGAAGATATCAATCTGGTTAAAACACCAGGAGGAAAACGGTGAAGACACTGCCCATTTTTCTAACTGGTGTATGTGAGAATAATTACTTACCATTCATTTATCAACACTTTTTCTCATCAAATTATTAAAATCAATACGTAGCAACTCAGAAACAATTAGCAAAAACTGGATGATAATCTTTAAAAATATTGATGAACTCATCTGCTACAAAATCCAGCACCCCTTGCAAGGGATGCAGTCATACACATATCTGCTTAGATCAAGGAGTAAGAAACAACACAGACTTCCTAACTTCCATTAAAAAAAGAAATTTCAGCAACTAGTACAAAAGACTGAGTGGTGAGCAGAAAGGAGAAGGCAGTTGGTAGATATTGCCACAGAAAGGTGATCAGGGACAGAGCCTGTGATATGGTCCATAGTAGGTTCTGCTAGCCAATGAATAATTCTACTGGGCTATCTCGGATGCCTTGTATCTTCCCTGCCATGTGGTATCTGCCATTAAGGATGTGGGGTTCCTTCTGTTACTTGATGATAATACCCAATTATGCTGTTCAGCTCCTTCCATATACTTCCCCCTCTGTAGTCCCATTTGCTGCTTCATGTTGAAGCATGAAGTCAGCATGAGTAAAGAGCACAGAAGCTGCATCATTCAGTGATGGCTGGTGGTTCTTTGCCAGTGGAGTGGTGTGTCTGCTCTGTGTTTTAGCTCAAACTTTGAAAGAGTAACCCAAGCTGTCAAACTTATTTTGCAGGTAGGGCTTAGAATCTTAGATAGCTCCTTCTAAAGTCCGAATTACAATCCACGGTGGATTCACTGCCACTGGCAACACTGCAGCCATGAGGGCATTTGCTGCAATGTCCTTGCTATCCAAAATAGCTAAGTGGACATAGACATCTTCAGTGAACCGTGCTGGCAGTATGTTTTATTCTTCTACAGATTGCCTCTATGTTTAGAATAATGCTTTCACATTACACAGGAGGAGAGACAAGCTATTCTTCCTTCTCAGAAATTTCTGCTGCCACTCTTGTAGGTGTCCAGTTTGTATCTATGTATGAGAGAGAAACAGCAGAGTTGCTTTTGAGTGCACAGCTCAGGCACCTATATAGAGTGTCTGGATAGGGAGCATATCCATGAATTAATCCATTGCTTGGGAGGGGCTGTACTGTGAAAATGCTTGAAGTGGAAGGAATAAACTTGCTTAAAGTGGAAGCCCTCCACTTTCACAAGAGAGGTTGGAACCACTCTGCATAGTCTACTGCAGACTTACTCATAAGTTGGTATACTGATAAGAAAGACTTCAGACCATAACTCAAACTGGCTTAGAGGCATAAGTTAAATAGTTCCAACTAGAGAAGATGCACTGTTTCAATGGGATTTAGGTAAGTGCTGGCTTGCTATCCAGCAGTTGAATCAATGTGTCTGTTCCAGTTGGGACTAGCAGTTGGGTCTTGATGTTTGGGTAAAGCCCCAAGCTAGTAACAACAAGCTAAAGCTCTCTCTTGCCTCTACAAACATAATGCTTACTCAATGCTCACTGCAGGAAAGTGGGCTACTACTTAAGAAACTCACTTTTCTACCACCAAACTGATGTAGAGTGCTAACTGATGATGACATTAAGATATGAGGTTACTTGATGCCCAGAACAACTCCACCAGCATTTCCAGGAATAGATCCCGGGGGAGGTAAGGAAGGTGTTACTTTGGGTATGCTCCTAGTGAGCCATCAGGACTGAAGCAGGTTTTCAGTAGAAAAACATTATTCTAAATCTAGGCCTGTAATATTTCATCAGTTAACAGGTCAAATATTTGGACTGATTAAAAATCTACATTGGTTATCCGGGCAACACCTTTTTAAAGTCTATTTTCTACCTAAGCACAAACAAATTAATTAGTGGCAGGTACCCTCTTAAATAAGACATCTGTCTTTCACATGAATGAGAATGCCTCTTTCAATAGGGGAGAATACTTCTTCTGAGATGAAATGACATAGCTCAGCACCGGCGGAAAGCAAGAAGAAGTGCTTCTTCCCACCCAACTACTGTTTTAGTTATGCAGAACACGTAGAGAACTTTGTTCAAACAAGCACAAAGCAAGAGGAGAAAAGCAATGGGAGAAGAATAGTAGATGAAGGATCTGAACTATGCAGCAATAACATTTAAAACTGGGCAAGTGGTGGATTGTTTCTGTAATGATCAAATGTTCATCCCTTTTTAATGCAATTTTTCTTGTGAGTAATGGGTGAAGCAGACAAACTGAGCTGATTTGCTAGAGACTGGTGGAAAAGTTGGCAACCTAAAGGACAGAAAAAAATTAAAATGGAGCTAACTTGTGGACTGGAGCAGTCTTGACTTACGTTCTCCTTCTGTCTACAGGCTGGATCTGTTGCAGCCCAGATTCTGGCATGCTGTGTAATTCCTGAAAGGCCATTGAGTGCTGGCTGGCAGGCTGACCTATGCTGGGTGTTGGGTGTCCAAAGACTTTAAAATCAAACAACACTATTCCTGGCAAGAAATTTGGCACTTGACCAACGTGAAGGAAGTAGCTGCCAGCATGTGTAGAGCATGGACAGCTGAGAATTTACACTTAAATGGTAAACTTTTCATGAAGTGCCTTGAAGGATTTGTTAACTGTCTAACGTCAGTCTGTGGGTAATATGTCACCTACTACATTGTTTGAACAAAACAAGAAGCAATTCCAAGGAGAAGACTTAATCCTAATTATTCTGAGAGAATTATACCCATGTAAGCCACATATACTAACTCACAACTTTGGGCCGTTCTTGATCAGATCAGAATAACCAAGATAAGACGACTTGTCAGCCCACATACTTGATTCTCCTCCTCCTGGCCCTTAACAGTTTTGTAATAATGATAATCATAATGCTCTATTTACTATATAAAAGTCAAAGTTTGTGAGTGATCTTGTCTTTTGTCTGCATCAGGCAGGCCAAGACCTCATACGATTGGCCGTGTGAGATGAGAAAACCTCATATAATGGGCTGGCTGTGAAGATTCTATGGAATCCTAGGGTTGGCAGTTCAGAGAGGGGCCTTTAGAATACTCAGCCGGAGAGCTCTTGGGTCTCAGGCCGGTTGCTTTGGAGATGAGGCCCAGCAGCAAGTGTATGAGGCCCAGAGGGGCAGTGTATTCCCTCAGAAACCAAACCTCTGTTATGTTAACAACTCTGAGTACAGACTGGATTGGGGAATATGGGGATAAGTTGCAGAAACTGGAATAGGCTGGTTGCTATGGAGATGAGGCCCAACAATAAGGAGGCCACTGTACTCCCTCAGCAAACCAACCTCTGTATATTAACAATTCTGAATACAGACTGGATTGGGGAATATGGACAAAAGTTAAAGGTACTGGATAAAGCAGTTTGGGGATTCAGAGACAAGGAACCTCAAATCTGTGTATTTCAACCGCATCTCACTCCTAAGGTAAGGTAATTCCTAAAGTATTTCTAACAAGTATTACATATGAGAAAATAAAATCCCTGGCAACGCTGGGTAAATATACTAGTTTCACATTAGCGGAAACAGGCAATGAGCTTCATATACATTGTACAGGGTTTTTTTTTATGCCATGCCTTTTTACCTGTCTGGGAAGAAAATGGACCATAAGCACTGTCAATTTCTCTCCCCCTCCCCACTCTCTCTCTCTGTCACACACACACACACACACACACACGTGTGTGTATTTGGCAAAGAGTCTGTTAATGCATTACAGTGGATCCTCTAGATCTGCGGGGGTTCAGTTCCAGGATCCCTCGCAGATATAAAAAAGTAAACAATCACACCCCATGTACAGAGATGCTTCAACATGTCCACATTCACATGGTCTCCATTTTATGTATAAGAGACGGCATTCCATAGTCAGTGGAAGTTGCAGATCTGGAGCCCGTAGATCTGGCATGTCCACTACTTACATATCTACTGTGTTTATATTCCACCTTTCCTGCAAGGAGTTCAAGGCAGTATAAATGTGTTCCTTCCCCTCACACATACACACAATAGCCCTGTGAAGGAGAGTTAGGATGACAGGCAGTAACTGACACAATGTTAGCTAGTGAGCTGACTGTCTTGAATGAGGATCTCAACCTAGCTCTCCACTTTTCTGTTCTGACAAGCTAATTTGCTACAACAGTCCTCCCGACTCTTGCACTATGAGTACTGATTTTATTGCATGCAAGTACATGAATACAATGTGTGTGAAACTTGCTTATGACAGTGACATCCAGGACGGAACTGGAAAGTCTAATACTCCAGAAAAACAAGAATGAATCTCAAAAATCTCGGGCCCTGAACAAGGAGAAAGCAGGATATTAATTAATTAATTAATTAATCTCTCTGGAAATCTCTCTTCTAGACCAGTGGTTCTCAACCTGTGGTGTAGGACCCAAAGAGGTGATGCAATAGCTCCTCAAATTGGGCAGAAGAAAATTCAGTCTGCAAGTACAGTCAATGTGAAAAAGGACAAACCTGTGTGTGTGTCTGTCCATCTGTGCATGTGCAACCATGCATGTGCTTGTGCCATTGAGGAATGACTGGTCTTTGCAAAAGAGTGATGCAAAGCGTCTTCCCCCATTATGCCTTCTTCCAACTTTGGACATAAAAATATTGGCTTCCCTTTTTTATGCTTTTCCCATTCAGCTTCATTGAATGTTCCACCATTGGTGCAGCAGGTGTGTGCCCCTTAACAACCATGAGGCAATTTCTCAAGTGGGAAAAGGGAGTGAAGAGAGGAGGAGGAGAGCATGAGAGCTCAGAGTTAAGATGGCAGATACATGTGGCATGAGGGGCCTGTAACAGAGAGAGGGAGGGACATAGGATAGGACAGGGGGAGCAATGCCAAATGGGGGCCACAACATCTGTTTGTAGACCTAAAGGGGTAAAAAGTCTGAGAACCACTGTTCTAGAGTAATTCACCAAGAAGGCCCTCATCCCAATTCATTGCTATCAGTATGGTAAACAGCAGCACATGCGCTGAGTTCATGGTGAAGCCAAGATACGAATCGAGGTTATCACTCAGTCTCTTAGTGGCTCTGCTGTCTGGTAAGGATAGCAGTGGTCTTAAAGACTTCGGAAGCGGAATGCAGCTGGTTTTTATGAAGACTCTACTCTGAAATGCTACCTCACATAACAGCCTTGACTGTTGCTGGCACCTTATACCTTGGATTCTGAATTCTGTATCTTAATCTCTATGTCACTGCCATTTATCTAAAATTGTGTGTTAAACTATCTGCTTTGTCATGCACTGTGATTTAAACAAACACTGACTTCTAAGGCTCAACCACCCTTCTTACAACATGGAGATGATAAAACCTTTTCTGCTTTATCCAGTTGTCGCAAGAACTGTTGTACGGTGGTTTCATGTTGGAGTAGGGTTCTGTGAGAAGAGAGTTTCAACCCCACTCAGCCATGGAAACCCACTGGGTAACCTTGGGCAAGTCACACTCTCTCAGCTTTAGAGAAAGACAGCAGGAAGCTCCTATGAATAAATTGTGTCAATAAAACTCTGTGATAGGGTTGCCATAAGACACACAGCATCAATAACAACAACAACAGAATTAATAAGGTAAATGTATGAAGGATACAAGATTTTTAAATTACTGTCCACTCAACTTTTCTTTCTCATGTTAAATTTTGTCTACCCAAATGAATATGAAGTGGCTCCGTATTCTCAATGGTTACAACTGGGATGCTAGCCTGGTCCCATCATTATGCAGAGTAAGATGATGTCTGAGAGAGCAGATGCTAGAAGGCAAAGACGGGCAGCAAGGAGTCAGAAGTTAGATGTTGTACGTCTGCAATCTACCCTGGTCCTCTTGAATTAACCTGCTACCTTCAGGTGTGCTGGAAGAGGATGTTGTTCCAACATCAATGTTGAGGTAAGATTCAACCCCTACTCCAGTGGGCTTTTTTTTTTACATAGAATAGTAGAGTTATGTGTCCACTCTATCTTTCCCTTTGCCTCTGGTAGCAAAAGAGCTACAGGCTGTCCATGAATATTCCCCCATCCTTTCCTCTGGTCGGAAATATAGGATGTACACAGTGGACCCTGGATGGGTGAGAACTGCAGCTCCCATTTGTTTAAGAAAGGCTTGAGCAAAGGTTAATTGTGCAGTTCATCTACAGAGCACATTTCTGTGTTCAATTTGTCTTTGCAACATGCCTTGGAGGAAATACTGCTTCAGGTTAAGCAATTTTATGGAGGTACATTATGCAACTCTGTGTTTCTTCCCAAAACTAGAATAAAATGACACAAAATAAGACAAACTATGTCGACATACACTTTCCATGCAAAGTGTCAGATTCAGTTCCAGAATTTTTTTTTAAGAAAGCATATATCGACCCTAGGTCATAGCAAATTGAACTAAAATTAATGACATGACACAGAATCATCACATTAACCAGACTGCTATACCCATAACTTGTCAACTGTATTGCCGATTTACTCATTGTTAATGCATAAGATCCCATCTATACTACTCTGTGGGGGTCAAAGAGGACAACTGCACTGGAATCGATGCCTGGGACAGCAATGAATATAATACAGCAGGCTTTCCACTGAGACAACTAAAGGTTTGTGGCAAATGGAGAGATACTGCACCACTCATCTCCCACCCCCTGCATCCTATATTATGTTGCCTTCTTACATAGTCTCTTCTTTTTTCCCTTAAAAAACAACAACAATAAACATGCGGCTTTTCCCAACAACTGCCACTGTTCTCCTGAAGCCCCGCTAACTTCTCAGAACAGAACAGAAAACTGGAATAACAGAAAGAGAAGCATTAATGTAACACACCATCCAACCATCTCTCTGGAGGTGACTCAGAATGATTTGATGCTCAGATGCTGAGAGATTTGTTGCCGGAAAGCCTTTGCATCTTCTGTGTTGAACAAAGGCCAAGGTTTATTGCTTACCCTTTAGAAATGTCCTTCTCTCACTCCCTTTTGGACAAGCAGTGCTCCTATCTGGTCCAACAGATAACTGTAAAAACAAGCCCTTTTATTTGAGTGTTGCTTTCAAATTAGATTATATTTGAAGTAGACAGCTAGTGCAGTATATTAGTCTGAGTTTCGCACAAGACAGTGGCAGACCAGGGTTCAAATCCCTGCTCAGCCATCGAAACCCACTTGGTGACTGGACAGATAGCACCGAGTCAGAGGAAGGCAATGGCAAATCCCTCTAAATCAATCTTGCCAAGAAAACTCTATGATAGGGTCATCCTAAGTAGAAGACAACTTGAAGGTGCATATAACAAGCAATATTTAAAATACAGTCGGTCCATATTCACTATGGTTAGGGGTGCAGGATCCCTGCAAAAGTAAAAGTGTGTGTGTGAGAGGGGGGGGACAAGGCATGGTGGGGAGAATGGGCAGCCAGGGCCCACATCACATCAGGGAAAGGAGAGGGAAAAGGTTTAGATCAGCATGTTGGCCCTATAGTTCTTCTCTCACACTTGTCTCCTTCCTTGGCTGCAGGGGGCATTTAGAGAGGGTTTGTGATGCTGAGAAACTGAGCTGCCAGCTGTCCTCAGCTGGCCAGGCAGTGACTGGTGGAGGAGGAGGAGGAGGACCAGAGGTGGGTTTTCAAAGGGCTGTGTGCCCTAATTGGAGCCACCAAGAGGGAAGGTTTCCCACCAGAAAAGAAGCACGTAAGGTAGAGGAGCAGGGGTTAGAAAACTCGCAAATATTCAAATCCATGAATGTTAAATCCATAAATGTGGAGGGCCGACTGTTGCATTGCTTCTAAATGAATCTAAAATCCATATTACTGTGTCTGCCAGCTTGCTAATACCAATGCTATTCCCTTTATTCTTGAATCCCATTTCCTAACGTCCTACTGCCAAGTTACTCTTTTGTATGCTGACTTTCCTACAGAGGAATCCATATGTTACGGTGTGTTCTAGGACAGCCTTCCTCCACAATATTCAGTTACCGCTGTCATCAGCCAGAGCTGATGGGTAACAGTTGGAATCTGATTGTGGAAGGCTATGCTAGGACATCCTCTCAGACCTGTGAAGCTTTGCTACGATTTGTTCTTTTTGATTTATTAATTATATTTAAATCCCACTTTTACTCCAGAAAATTCAAGATGGCCTATATTGCTCTCTTCCTCATCCACTTTATTCTCCCAACAACCCTATGAAATACATCAGGCTGAGAGAGACTAATTGGGTCAAGTTCAAAACAGCGAGTTTCATGACTAAATGGGAAATAAAACCTAAAATTCCCAAGTTCCAGTCTGATAATCTAACAATGGTACCACACTAGCTCTCCAACACAGACACATGGAGCATCTCATTTACAGTGAAAGTGGACTCGGGGGTGCTTCCAACACTCTCCTCCAAATGGAGATGGCAAGGGAAGACTATAATGCTATGTCTCCCTTAGAGATATTTGGAAAATCTCATATACTGCACCAGTCTATCTTGTGATCACTATTGTCTCCAGAATTCTTACTTCTCTCTTCAATCCTGGCAGGTGGCAACAGAGGTCTAACACAAAAGGGGCACCTGATTTGAAGAACAGGGCTTCAGAGGATGTTACACCGTGCTATTCTGTTCCCTCTGGCAAGCTTCCCCAAAGGCATGCAAGTTCATCTCACATATGGCCCAGAAAAGGCTGCAAGGGACCTCTGCACAGGCAAAGGATTGCAGAGAGCTTGGGAATTACACTTCAAAATGCATTCCTATTGTTAGTGGTATTTGGAAAAGGTGCTCATGGCTATGACGTGTCACAACATTTGAGGAGTAATCTGCTGCATTGCTCATTAGTTTTTCACTACTTTGGGGGTCCCTTTTTGGGGATGGGAGGTTTGATTGATAAAAGCCTAGTATAAAACTTGGGGGGGGAAAGTATGTCACGATGTCAATGCACCTAAAGATGCTTTAAAATGTAACTTTTAAAAGGAACTAGAAATTCATTATGTTAGTATTGGAACTACAACTGCCAGGTCAGGATCATCCAAGGACATGAGATTTCAGGGCCAAAACCTGAGATCTAGGAATGGCCTCTTGTGATGTTACAGGACACCGTGTAACAAGAGTCAGTCCCCTTTCTAATGTCATTAAGTGTGATCCAGTAATCATTATCCACAGTTGTAGAATACACCATCAAATAAAAAGACCAAGTCTCATAAAGGAGAAAAACACAAACACAGTGTACACATCCTTCAAGGCAGTCCTTGCCCAAAGATTCTTCCCCTTAAGGACTGGAGAAGAGGAACCAGGTCCTATGATCTAGGAACTCTACTTGGGTTTTTGCTTCTAATCTAGTTACAAAGTAAGAAAAGTATGTCTCAGTAAATGCATCTACATTACTTGTAACTCATTATTTCTGAACTCTGGATTTGCAACGTTCATTTCCTCCACTTTCTCAGTGGCCTTCCTTCCCTGTAAAGCTGGAGCAGAGGAGAAGTTCAGTGCAGGGGCTCCTTAGCAGCAGAAGTAGTTATGTAGCCAGTGTTTCTTAAAAGAAGGGCCCTGGCTTCTCTAACTTGTAGCCTACCACATCACTTTCCTCTTCCCCTTCCTGTCTCCAACCATATTTCTTTTCTGCTTGATTCAGACAAGTGTGAAGCCTTAAACTGGTGCTGCTACACCCCTGACTTCTTATTCTATCACTGCTGCAAACCAGCAGTGTGTAATATTTCATTAATGCAATATTGCTTGCACCTGATCCCAGTCAAAAGTCAATAATCAATACTAGGAAATTAAACATGCTGCCTGGCAAAGAGGGCTAAGGAACGCACTCATAATAAAGAAATGGAATATTTTGAAATGTCCTATCATCTTTCAAATGAATTTCAAAAGTTACTGCTAAGCAGAAGTGACTATTCAATTTGACAGGATACATTATATTGACATTAAATGGCATGGTTAGAGTTAAATGTCCACTGTAATTTCTTTTATTCTTCTTTCTCTTTTCCCCCTGAATTACCCTAAATCTTGATTTACTTTTTTAAAAATCTTCTGGCACTAGGATTGCAAGCAACAGCAGCAACCCTCCCAGTGTGTCACTTGTGGGGTATTTTGGACTCACTGAGAATTGCAATGTTTGGTGGGATATGAAAGAGCCCCACATCAAGATGAGAATCTGTGTGGGCTGAATCAAAATTGTTCTACCCAACACAGCCAGCAAGAAAATACAAGGTAGAATAACAGCAAAATAAAGTCAGAGGAAATAAAAGTCATACAATTCCTGCATTGTGGGATGCCTCCTAACCTAAGTGAATATCAATGCTCTCAATGGAAGAAATTTTGATATCCCTCAATGGTGGCAATTTTAATCTGTTGCAGGCAAAAAAATAAGAGGAATGCAGCTGTGTAAATAATCTTTATCTTTAAAAGATAGACTAACGTTAATCCCCAACCCCTTCTCGATCAGAAAGAAAACCCAGAACTGCAAAGCACCATAACTAGGATGGTTCAAAAGACTGATGAAAAGAAGCTCTCCTTCTCCGTTCTCACTCTCCCTGAGGTGACTGCTTGGTATTTACATACAAATCAGATCTTGGAGGATGGGATCAGCATCAGGGCCCTGGTGCAGTTGCGTGATAAGGTAAGGTGCCCTTAGCAACCCTGTCAGAGTCTCAGAGAGCTTAAGCTCCACGTTTGAGTGGCAGTCAATGCTAGAAAAGACTTCCAAGAAGGTAAAAGCCAAAATAAGCTCTGCTGCATATGATTTTGAGGTTACTTGGTAAGAGAGCTGAAAAACATTATTAAAAACATGTATTATCTTTTATCGGGTCTACACTAATGATAAAAGAGTGTGTTTTTTTAGTTACACAAGACTGCACTTCGCTAATTAAATTCACAGGTATAAACAGGATCAAGCCACTTAACCAATGCACTGAATGACAAGAAGGTGTGTTTTTTCTGATCAACGAATGATTAAAATTCTGGAAGCAAGTTTCTGAGTCACATGGAACATCTTTTGGATTTCACCTGCACTTGAGGCTAAACTGAACATAAGTGCATGTAGAATGGGTAAACCAGGCACTGCCAAAGTACACAGCATTTATCTACTGAGTGAAGCCTCTTCAAATCAAGAAAGGTTTAATTGCCTTCCTTTGAAAACATTAGGGATGGACAAGAACAACTAATAATGAGGAATTCCACAGGCACATTGTAGCAGAAACACAAATGACAAATACACAGCACAAATTTTGTTAAATCACTTTGATTTTCAAACCAATAATTCCTGAATCTAGATAAACTCTGGAAGAACAGACACTCAAGTCTTTTCTGTTATAGTAGATGCCATACTGTTTACCCTGGCAACATATCCAAGCATTTTGTACCTAGATCCTACCTCCTGAGGAAGTAAATGGGAAGGAAGAATAGAACTGTGGCTCATCTCCCCATGAAAAAGATACTTGGTCTTGAAATCTACAGGCCAGGGAGAAGGGTCAACCAAACTTTCACTCAGAGAGACTGTTTGTTAAAGTTGCTGACTGTATATATCAGACAACAGGACAGAACTAGCTTTATTTATCTGATTTCTCTCCTAACTTTCTCCTAAAACTGAAACTTCAGGTGGCTCACAGTAAGATTTTTTTAAAGTACAGATAAAAGCACATTTGTAATATTAAAAGACAATTAAACAATTTATTGTACTATTTAATGAAAAGCAATATAAAAATATATCAGTAAAAAAAAAAGTATAGCATCCACCTGTTAAAAGGCTCTTCATCAGCAGTTAGTCAACTGCCAATGCCTGCCTGAACATAAATTGGTCTTCATCTGTTAGGAGAACAACAATTAGGGGACCAGTCAAGCTTCCCTTGAGAGGGAGTTCCACTGCCCGGGAGCAGCCACTGAGAAGGCCTTCTCTTTTGTCACCAAGAAATATACCTCTATAGACAGCAAGTCTGAAAGATCTCTCCCAAGCATTTCAAAACTTGGGCAAATTCATATGAGGGAATACAGTTCTTGGGATGATGTCCATAGTTCTGTTTCTATTACACCATGGCATTAAAAGCCATGAAAGGATAAGAATTCAGTACAAAAATGGTGAAAGCAACAAAAGTCCATTCCATGGCACCAGTCTTCCATCTCAAACCCAAGCCAAAGTGGCTCTGCTATGTTTAAGTGGGGGGAAGCGCACAAGAAAGAGAAAACAAAACCCAACTATAGAATGAAATGTAATATGTAGTATCACCCCCGTGACCCCTGTATCAAGAGATTCAACTGGCAAGCTCTGCTGGCATGGCAGTATCTTGTACTGCCAGAGGCAGTATAGCACAATCCTGTCATATACAGTAGAGTCCTGGTTATCCAACTCAAACGGGCGGCCGCAGCGTCGGATAACTGAAAGGGTTGGATTACCTGGACGCCTGCGGCGGCCGCCATTTTGGGGGTGTATCAGGGGCGTGTCGGGGTGGGCCTGGGGGCGTGTTGGGGCATGTCAGGGCATGTCTGGGGTGCAGAAATGCCCGCAGCCACACCCCCAGGCCGTCGCGACGTCAGTTAATCCGGATGGTTGGATAACCGAGCGTCGGATAAACGGGACTCTACTGTAAATACAGGCCCAAGCTGTATTTTGGGAAACTAGAAAGAGATGATTCTTCTTCTCTTTTAGTTTTCAAGGGTGGTTTTGGACAAGCACACAGACAGCAAATCAAATACATCTGGCAAAATTTAGGTTGCACTTCATGCTCTTCCAGGGGCAAGAATAATGTATTTTGCTTCAAAACATGCTAAGCCAGACACAGTGCACTGGACACAGACCCTTCTTTTTCAGTGGGGACTCTGACCTCTGACTCTCAAGACCTAACCTGACAGCATCATCCATTAAGTACTAAGCATGCTAATATCAGCATGGATGCAACAAAAGCCCTGCTGAAATGAAGATTGTGAAGGCATATTTTGGTAGGTTCACTCTTTATTTCACTAGTTTCTGTAGATGTTCACTCATCACCATTCCCACACAATGAATATTCTCTACAACCTGGTGGCAATAATAAAGGAGCAGCTTCACAATTAAGTCCCCATGCAGAATGATACCACCCCAGCAAAAATACCAGTTATATTTTCCTTACTCTGCCTTATCAAACTGCCTACCTGAAAAGACAGGTAGGTTGCACTTCATGCTCTTATATAAAAGATTTCTGTAAAGTTACTGCATTTTACACTCTGCATTTCTTCTTCGATGGCATAAATCAGTTTGGAGCACTACCATCTTGTGGTATGTTTGAGAAAAGCAATCGAAAGAACAGTAAGAAATAAACGGAATTTAAGGACATGGATGAACTGTCTCCAACAGACGCTGCTGGACTGCACATCCCATCATCTTCAGCATAGGCTATGCTGGCTAAGAGTGATGGGTACTGCAATCTACTGGGTAATTTAGCAAAGTAATTTTCTACTACTTCTGGTTCTCTCTTTATTTTGCAATGCAGGACTGCAAGCACTAAGAGACTCAGTGTGTGTGTGGTAGGGAACAGGTCACTTCAGTTTTTCTGTTAACTGTGTCTTTAACATACCCTGAAAAACAAAAGCCAACATTTCCCAAGAGACACTGCTTCATGAAAGCAGTGGCATCTGAGTCCAATTTTAGCATTTACTATCTTTGGAATCAAAAAGCCCAGCATCCAGGGATAAAGACCCTGTGGGGAAATAGAGATAGCAAAAGAGCTCCAATATAGGAGCCAGAAAATTTTGGTGGGGTCAATGGGCAGAGTGCAGAATCAACTCCCACCTGGCCAAAGGCAGGTGCAGACAACATCCTCATGTTGCTCCAGTCCATGGAGGGCTGCACTGATGTCACCACATTTGGCTATCAGGGTGCCAGGCACTGCACTTACAGTCAAACCTCTTTGGCAACTCTGCAGGATAAGAGAACAGCAGACTAGCAAGGCAGAATGTCATCCTCACTCCTGGAAGGGAAAGTATAGTGGGGAAGACTCTTTTTGTGTGGTATTACTAAATGCTGTAGGTCATTCCACTGATAATAGGAGCAAACAGGAACAGCAGGACATGCAAATACAAGAAGAGGGAGCCCATGTGCCACATGTTCCCTACCTGATTTACAGCAGCAGCAGCAACCACATGGCTGAAGTGAAATGGCTTTGCCCTAGTTTTTATGTCAACTGAACCAAAGGCAAAACATGCATACTGGTCAGGGGTCTTCTTGTCTAGTCAATTGGAAAATCTATCACTTTTGAACAACAGATTTCCTTCAAGTTGCTTGTTGACTTAAGCCTATCCCATGAATTTCACAGGGCTTTCTTAGGCAAGGAATACTCAGAGGTGGTTTTGCCAGTTCCTTCCCCTGACATATTGCCTATTGCACTTCATATTTGTCAGTAGTATCCAAAGATACTGATAATTTAACCGCTAGGCAAAAGATAGTAAACTTCCACAAGAGCAAGAGCATTTTTCAGACCAGGCAAATGCCTGGGGGCTCCATACTCTAACACACAGATGAAGGGGAAGCGATGGAGCTTAGAGAATTTTAAAATGAAAAGTGTGTGAAAAAGATAAAAAACAGATTATACTTTTATTTCTGTTTTTAAAATATTTAGAATTCCTTTATTAACAAATAAAATTCCTCTACTCACTTATTAACAAACAAAATCACTACCCATTCATGCTTGATTAATTAGTTTTTGGAAAGATTAATTTCAATATTAACAAATAACATTTTCCCACCCCCATCATTAATAAATCAAATTCCCTTTCAATTACATTTCATTATTTCTTAATGTATATTTGCATGTGAATGAATCTTAAATGTACTTAGGTTTAATATAATATTTATAAAATTGGTTATTGAGTATGATACTATGATATTGACTGTCCCATTGACTATAGTACAGTGCTTTTAGTAGTTTCCTTTCCCATTGACTGAGGGGTAATGCATTTAGTGGTTTTCTTGCACAATTCTGGTAGAAAACTGCAGTGTCAATTTTTCCAGGGGGGTGGGGAGACCCTAGGAGACTTCAGGGGTCACAAGAACAGCTTGGGTCATCATTTCGATCCATCCCCACTAGCTGGTGGCCTGTTTCAGATCACAATTCAAAGTGCTGGCTATGACATCAAAGAAAGCCCCATTCAGCTTGGGTCTAGTCTATCTGACAGATACCTCCCAATATGAGTCTGCCCATCTCAAAAGAGGCCCTTTGCTCATTCCCACCACTTTCATTGGCATGGTTGGTTGGAATTCAAAACAGGGCCTTCTCAGCAGCTGCTCCTAAGGCTCTGGGACTCCCTTCCTAGAGAAATTAGAATGGCCCCCACTCAACTGTCCTTTTAGGAGGTAACAACATTATTCTGCCAGGCCTTCACAGAAGTTGAGGGGCCACTGTATAAGCATTTATAACTCTCAAAAGGAAGATCGGAAGTCACTTTTTCCATTCTTTTTTATGTTTATTTTTCTATAACTTTGTAACTCTTTGTTAACTTTTAATATATTTTAGAAAATTCTTTAAATAATTTTTTTAATAAAAGAATCCCAAGCCAGCAGTTACCCCCTCAATCTTTCAATGTAAGACAAGTGGCAGCACACAACAATCACACAAGTGCAAAGGCCACAACAATCAGCCTTATCATGACACCAGTACCATTCAAAACCAACAAAACTCCCAAACTAATTAATTCAAAACTCATGCTTATTGCATGGACTTTCCATAAGGACAATATTTTTGGCTGCTTCCTTGTGCCAAACATAACACATACTTAAGTGCTCATACAAAGCTGGGTGGGAATGTTGGAAAAACCCAGACATTGACTAAGCTCAGAGCCAAGACTATTCCCAGTAAGTTCAGAAAGCTCCTTCTGTTCTAGATCAGACATCCTATATGAGATCTGACTGACAAAAAGCACATTTCTATTGAGTCTAACTGTCCATCTTTGAACATTTATTTCTAGATGGCTTGGAGGTAAGTTAGGTAAGAACTTCCCCCTTGGACCTATGAGAAACATAGAGATCTTGGAAAAGCTAACTTTTTGACTACAACTTAGAGGATCCTGCAGCCAGCATTTCCCAGAAAAGCTAGGTTTTGGACTTCACTTTTCAGAATCCTCAGCCAGCCCAGTAGGGTGCCTTGGCAGTTATGATCCAAAAAAGTAATTTTTCCAAGTTTTGCCTTCTTCTATGCAGCCAAAGCACTTGTCCATCCAGATGATTAGAAACAATTCTCATGTAAAGTAGAGTTAATACTTAACAATGAGATCCGGAAGGAAAGGCTAACCACTCTTGAGAAACGATACAATACACACCATTTGTACTTCAGATTAACTTACTACAACAACCTTGCCTACACTAATTTCATTTTGAAGTACATTTTTAAATGCGCCCACATTTTATGAACTAAAGTCAAAATTCTGTCCTGAGAGTCAGTGCTTCTTTTCACTAGCTCTGCAGGCTTGCGACAGGCAAAATATTAATCTGGCTGGATTCTTTCATATATATGACCACTGGTGTTCCTTAAAGACAAATCCTAGAACACCACTGCAGCTAATATTTTGTGACAAGGAAAACAGAACTATGCTTCCTTGTTCAGCAATGGATCAAGGCAAAGTACTCAACTGAAGCAGAGCCCCAAAGCTGCCTTGTGAATGAGAAACTGGGCAAGCCAGGTTGAAGCCAGCCAGTCACAGCCTTCAGAATGCTATGGAGGAACAAGTGGGGGAAAGATATAACCTGGAGGCTTGTCTGTTAGAGAGAGAGATAGGTGAAGAATGAAACAGACTTAGGGAGTCAGAGTGTGAAGGCTTGCTAAAAGGAGGGGAATGCTGGAAATCTGAACTGAGTTCTGAGGAGCTGAGAGTGTGGAGAGAGTTCGTGGAAAAGCATTGGTTTGAAACAGAGGAGTTACTTTATACTCTGTGTGTGGAACTGGCATAAGGCTGAATATTTTATACTTTGTTATATAATAAATCTTTGTTGTTCATGTTTTCTGCATCTCTGGTCTGGATTCTTTATTTTAATACAAGAAGACGAGAACTAGTCACACTTTCCCACAATGAACTTCCTAGTCAACACAGCCACTCATCCACAATCCACTTTGAGGGAACCATGGGTGTGGAAGAGCAATGCAAATGATGGGAACTCGGGCTTGAAATTCCAGGTCCAACTTGGATAAGAGTTCCACCATCATCCTCTTTTTTAAAAAAAGCTTGCTGGACTATTTTACTGCAAATACCTGTCTTCATCTGTCCCTTGCTATGCTGACACCCAAGGCAGAAGTGAGACAGTTGGCCATTCTCTTGTCAAGATCATATATGGAAGGGAGCAGTACCATTCAATGAGCTCCCTCAGTTTCTTCCCACTAAACGTCTTCAAAAAGTCAGGCATTGCCACCTGCTAATAAGAAGGATGCCCACTGCCACAGAAGCATATATCTAATGGCTTCTTCCACTAATGTGGTTCTAAGTCCATTAGTATAACTAATGAAAGTAGCCCTGAGTGTAGTTCTGGAAAACATGATGCAGTTTTACATTTCCACAAAGCTTTAATGGATTATTTAATGTTTCATATTTTAATATCTGTATTTTAAAATGTTTTATGGGCATCATTGGTGGAGGGCATGTTTATATTACTTCAAGATACTATTAGATATAATAGAAATCGTCATCGTCATCGTTGCCATCATATCAATAAAATTAGTGTCTGGTGACATGAAAAATGGTAACTCCATTCTCTGAAGCAAAAAAAAAAAAAAGTCACAATCCTTCAGGACTGCACTTGAGATCAGCATAAAGTTATTCTAACAAGTTCAGAAAGTGGTTTCATACTTTGTCAACCACCAAGTCAACTCAATGTAATTTGAGCTTAGAGGTAAGCTTTTTAAGGAGTGCACAAGATGGACTGAAACCTCCCCTTCTGCAAAAAAGAGCTAAGAAGACCAGCTGCACGGATCAAGAAGGAAAAATTTAAACAGTTAGGCTGACTGGAATGCAAGAAGGCACATGACGTTTCTCATTGTTTGAACCACAGTGACACGGGTGACTAGATGGGAAGGCAAGCTTTATGTATATCCATAGCTCTATTGGTAAAATACAGGTGGAAGGACATACACTTTTAGTTCCTAGATTACCCACAAGCCAGAGATCTCTGCTGAAAATGGTCCATGCCTAGGAGTGTGCTGCACTCATACAGCAGATGATCTAAAAAGAACCACTTTAGAATGACTGGCTTTCAACAACAGCCAAGGTCTGTAGGCTGTTATTTGAAAACCAACTATCCATCTCATCCATATCATTTACTGTTTTCTTGAAAAATCTTGCAGAACATTTAAACTGGGACAAACTGCTTTTTTTTTTACTGTGCTTATTTCACTCATATCTGCAGGCAATATTTCTCCTTCTGTGTCTCAAAATCTCCAGACTTTTTGATTTGAGGTTAGCTGTGACAGAGTGATATTATTCAACCACAGTAGGGGGTTGCCTATTGAAAAGTAACTGATTTCTACCTATAAATATTGTTGGACAGGACCACAAGGGTCATAAAGTAGATTTCTTATCAGTGACAAGCAGTGGAGGACCTCCCTCCCCAAACCTGGCATGTAGATAAATATTATTTAATAATAATATTTATTTATATATTTATTTATTTGTATCCTGCCTCTCCACATGGATCGAGGCGGCAAACAACATAAAATACATTATACATTACAAATAGCACGTATGGTTTACAATGTGTTTTTAGCTAATTGCCTCCAACAAGCTGGGTACTCATTTTACTGACCTGTGGAAGGATGGAAGGCTGAGTCAACCTGGAGCCCGGCAGGATCGAACTCACAACCTTGTGGGCATGGGATTGGATAATTTAAGCATGTTTAAAATGAATGTGTTAAACAAAATGTGGAAAGCAGCTTAAAATCTCCTTCAGAAATAATACATACAGAGCTTATGGCCACTAAACTAGAAAACTGTTGTTGTTGTTTGGTGTCAAGTTGGCTTTGACTTATGTTGATCTTACATGAATGAGAAACATCCTATAGTCCCAGTTGTCTATAACCCCCTTCAGTCTTTCAAGGGAGGCCATTGTTTCTTTGATTGATAGATTCTTTCTTTTCCTATTGCCTTTCAATTATTCCAGTATTATCATCTTTCCCAATGAGACATGTCATCTCAGGATCTGTCCCAATTACAATAGCTTTATTTTAATCATTTTGACATCTACGGAGAGTTTAGGCTTCATTTGTTCTAGGACGCATTTATTTGCCTTTTCAATAGTTCATGGTATTTGTGGCACTTCTCTCTGAATGAGTTGATTCTCTTCCTGCCAGATTTCTTCACTGCCTGGCTTTCACAATCATGCATATAAACTGGAAATACTATGGTATAGTTGATTCTGATTTTGGTATTTAATTATATATCTTTGCACTAGAGGATCCTTTATAGCTGTCGTTCTAAGTCTTGGTCTTCTTCTCATTTTTTTTGACTACAGTATAGGTACAGAAAATCTTTTAACTTTATGTCATCACGTACTTTAAAGTTATGTAAATAATCAGTAGTCATTCTTTTTGTTTTCTTAATATCCAGCTGTAGCATACTTTCGTATTTTTCTTTCTTAATTTTCACCAGTATAGTGGGCCCTCAGTATCTGCTAGGGTTTGATTCCAGGATTCCTTGTGGATACCAACATTTGTGAGTGCTCAAATCTCATTATGTACAATGATAAAGCAAAATGGTGTCTTTTATATAAAATGGCAAAAGCAAATTTGCCTTTTGGATTGGGGGGTACTTTCAAGCTGTCAATACAGAAACTGTGGATATGGAGGGCTGATTAGAATAGTTCCAAGCATTTGTTAGTAATATAATGTCATCTGCATATCTTAAATTGTTGATGTTTTGGGATATAAAACATAGCACTCAATCACACACTTAAGGGACATCATCTAACACTCTTGGCTTTTTATTAACATTGTCATGGTGCTCTGGTATCAGGAATTTAACCAGCATATAGGGGCCTGAACCCTATTGGTCCCCCCCTTATTACAGTAGACACTCCATCCAACAACTGACTCAGTGGAATTACTTGAAGTGACTCACAGGACTGAGGTCTGGGGATAAGGACTAATGCTTTTTTGCAGCCAATGTCACTTTGCAGAGAGCAAGCCCATCTGATTTGGGCATGTATGTGAGCAGTGACAGCAGCAAAGGGACTGCAGCCTTGCACTATCTTACATGTCTAGCTCTAACAAGAACATACAAAACTCTCCTGTGATTTAGACCACAACCATGAAAACTGGAAATAGATTACAGACATAACTCAGTTATCTACGCTACTACCCTCCAGCCACAAGCACGTATTTCTCTAGTCTTTGGCTTAAGATTTATTTTACATCTCCTGGTGCTACAATATTAGTATGGCCTGACAATACCAATAATTTAAGATGGATTGTAATGGCCCTTCTGGTTTAACAAATAAAAAACATAAAAGAAAAGACAAGCCATTACAATAATTTGTAATGGAATTCAGGAGAGAAACAGATGTGTTTAAGTTGTTCTTTACTTTCTCCTCTTGCTGGCTAGGAGACACTGCATGTAATGGCTTAAGATAACTAGAGATCCTCCATTTTCTTCTATGCCTTCAGGCAAACTATGAAACCAATGCATTACTGTAACCAACGTAGCAGGGAACTCAGGTTTACTTAAGTCATGGGACCATGCTAGGTTGGATAGTCATACATGAGAACAGTAATAATCTCCCTGTTCTTCATCCTTTCTTCTGGGTCCTTTGACTGGAGAACTTCTATGATTGCCAATGTTAAGCAAACAGAAATAAACCAGGATAACTGTCTGCTCAGTCTCTGTATCCAATAGGTCCTGTTTGAGGTATCTGCAAGTAAGTAGGGCTTGAACTCCCCTGCTCCTTTCTTTATTCCTCAATACTCAGAGCAAGGCTTAAGAACTGGAATTTAAGGGAAGACAGGTCCCTCTTTGTCACATTGTTCCTTGTGAGCTAGATGACATCAGATCCCCCTGCAGCTAAAGTGCCAGATAGAGTTTTTCCACTCAGCTCTTCAGCTGGGAGCCTGGTATGGCTCCTCTTCAGTGCACAGAAAAAGAGAATGAGTCTGGGAAAGGAATTCCTTACGGGCAAAGATACACATTTTGACATATACCACCATCTCTGAGGTAGTTTGTTTGCTGTCTTGCATGAATTTCATATAATTTCAAGGTTCATGGGACAAGGACAAACTGGGCGTAGCCCTGACACCTGTTACTGAAACAACATACTATTGGATTCAGCCCCTTATTGCCACAGAATAACACTAGGAAAGGCATGCTATCCCAGCTCACCCCAATCACATATCTATGAGCTACCTGAATTTGGGACAACTCAAAATTAGCCTGAGAAAGCTACATAGCTATGTTCAGATTTATTCATGCATAATGTTTTTCCTAAGGCAATCTATAATTCAGTAACTACTCAGAAGTGCCACAACTGTTTTACTGAGATGTGAAAAACAATAAGCATGGGAGCTATTATTTACAATAGGCATATTTAATACACCAAAACATTAAGCAATGGATTAAAGCGATATGTGCATCCTTATGTCAGACTAAGAAACATCGACCTCATTTACTACAGCTACAAAACAGAAGCTACAAGAAATGACATTTCTCTCTTATTTGCTAAATAAATTGCCCATGTTTGATGTTGTAGGTAAATACACATATATGTATTTGCATCCACTCTAAGACTGTCATTTCTTGACATCAACAAGAATCTCTCTCTCTCTCTCCCTCTCCCTCTCTCTCTCATGCAATAAAAAATGCACTCATTACAAAATATAATTTCACATTATGCATTGAGATATGGGAGCTATTCTAAGCATGCATAAATGGCATCACATTTTCAACTGCAATTATGTTGACAAGTCACAAGGTAAGATGATCTTTCCTTTCTACAGTTCTATGAGGGCATCCACTAACTACAGGTAACAGGTACTGGCTGGATCCATGAAAATTCTACCTCTGCCTGAGCTGTTCTACGGCAGCTTTGTAAGCAGTAGCCTTACACTCCAGGGTGTCATGTAAAACTGCTACCAAATGCAAGTTGTTCCAGTTAAGTCTTCTAAAACAATAACACAAAAATGGAGAATTCTCCCATTTTTTCTTTCTCCTTCTTTTTCTCCCAACTTCTGAAACTGAAACAAAATTCCCATCCAAGTCTAATACAGTAAACTAGCACTGTATGATCAACAAACCCTTGTTACATGCAGTAAAGCAAATAAACACAATCCTTATATTCAGCCACAGAGAAGTATCGCTCTCATGTTCCTCATAGGTCCCTCTAATGGGAACATGGGAGAGGGCCTTCTCAGCGGCTTTCTGTAAGCTCAAGTTAGACTGGCAACCTCACCACTTTGTTTTGCACACAAGTAAATGTTCTTCTGTTTGATCTGACATTTGATGATTGTCTATATAAGGCCCATTCCACCAAAATAATGTGATAGATTTTGCTAATTGTTGTGCTCCCCTCCTCTCTCTCTGTTTAATGATCTATCTTGTAATCTGGTTTTAATTTTCTTTTTTTTACTTTGTGGATTTTTAATAGTATGCTTTCTAATTAGTTGTAAACCACTTAAAGTCCCAAACTGGGGAAAATGTAGGACAGAAACAGAAATAAATCCAGAGTACAGAAAAGTTATTTTCAGGGTGGGTGGGGGGATTACAACTCTCAAAATCCTCCCAGAAAATAATGGCCAATGACTAGAGCAAAAGATTATGGTAGCTGTAGTTCAAAAAGTACCTTTTCCAAGCTCAAGATACTTGCTAAACATGAAAACACCTTGACTTCAGTAATTAGGTGACTGCCTCCAGAATACAACTAAACCCCTTACCAAGGAACGATTTTTTAAAAAAGCAAAATACATAAAAGTAAATTATCCTTCCCTCTGAATGCATCACAACAATCAGCACTGAATGAGATTTTTTGGCTGATATTACTAGATAAGTGGTAATTCTAATGTTCCTTTTTTGTTTAACAGGAACAATATTTAAGACAGTTACCCTGGGACTGGAGACTTGAAAGGCAGATCATTCTGGTCTGTTCCTTTCTCCTGGGGACCAAGAGCCACAATGAAGGCGGCATCCCGTGATATTACAAAGGAGATATCACATCAGGGCGAATTCTGAGGCAGCCCCGTATACTGGCCAGAGGGAACAGCAGCAGGAGGCTCGCTTTGTCTCCCTAGACAGAAGGGACACCTGTAAGTACTTTGTAACTAAGGAGAGCCAGCGTGGTGTAGTGGTGTGAGTGTTAGACTATGGACCTTTCCACTTTACAACTGTTACAGTACTATTATTCCACTTTCAACATCCTGTGGAATTCTGGGGTCTGTAGTTTACCAAGGCCAAAGACTTCTCTGGCTGAGAATTCTAAATGCCCTTCCCTAAACTGCAAACCCCAGGATTCCATAGGATGTTAAAAGTAGAATAATAGCACTGTAACAGTGTAGTGCAGAAAGGCCCTAAGTCTCAGGGAAATCCAGTTTCAGGTCCCCACCCAGCTAACAAAATCCACTAGGTGATCTTTGGCGATTCACACTCTCTCAGCCTCCAGGGAAGAATAAATCTTCTCAAGAAAACCCCTAAGTAGGAAACAAGTTGAAGGCACACAACAACAATAACAACAACACTAATAATGAGCCCCCAGTTTTTCTGGTTTTCTTCCCTCTGTTTCTTTTCCTCTTGTGCCATGCTTCTTAGATTGTAAGCCTGAAGGTAGGGATTGTTTTATTACTGATCTTTGTAAGCCACAAAGGAAATCTTGAGAGGGCTGTAAACTAGGGTATTTCTCTTTTTTTATTTTGTTCATTAACTGTACCTGAAGAAAAGAAAATTGCATCAGAGTGTAAGTCTGTTCCCACCAGTATCACTAGGTATTGATTTTTCTCTCTGTGTATGTGTGCCTTGAAGAGAGACAGTGAAGTGTGTAACAGGCCCACATCCAGGATTCCCACACCAGGGCCATTTCCGCATGAGGCTGGTATAGCGCTATGATTCCACTGGCCCCTCCCGAAACTACAAACAACAGGATTCCATAGGATGTTGAAAGTGGAATCATAGCGCTATACCAGCCTCGTGCGGAAATCCGACGGGATGTGAATCTAAGTTCTGGGGAGAGCTTCTGCTTTCCCGAAGGAAGAGGTGAAAAATTCCAAGATGGCTCTGTGGTGGAGAATGAGAAGGTAAAGGAAATCCCAAGTTGTCTGGTAGTGTAAAAATTGATTCTGATTTGTGATTAGCATGGGATTTGATTCATTTAGTAAGATGAAGCTGTTTGCTGTGCAGACTTATCTGTAACTACTCATGCACTTGATTTTTTTTTAAAAAAAACTGACTCACTTTCTGTGCTTCACTCCTTCTAATAACAAATGCAGCTAACTGGATAGAAAAGTGTCTCCTTCTTCTGAAACTGTCCCTTTCCCTGAAGACCAGAGTAGCATTGCCCAAGACATAACTCTTTTCAGAGAACATCAATGTTTTGTTGCGGGTGTCACTCGTTTCTTTCTTTTTATATATATATATATAAAATTTACAGAACACACAATACAATACCTAATACCTAATAAGCATAAACATACAAAACGCTTATAGCATATATTCTTAAACTTAATCTATTCTACAATTAAATCATAAGTACTCCCAACCACCGGGACCATTAGAGATGTAACCACTTCCGTTCACTTCAGATAGCTCCATTTCCCTTCCAAAATTGTAATGATTCTTCAGTTGGTTTACTTCCTTTCTCCTTTATTAACACATAATCAATGAATTCACCCCAAATATCTATAAAAACATCTCTTTTTAATTCCCCTTTTTTATTTTGATATTACAAGTCAATTTATCATTAATAGCGACATCCCATACCTCTTTATACCATTCATTTAAGTGAGCATCTTGCTTTCTTTTCCAATTCTTAGCTATCCTTAGCCTTGCTGCAGTTAATAAAATGGAAATTAATTAATGTTGGCCAGGTGTCACTTGTTTCTACTCTCTATAATGTTCTGTGCTCTGACCACTATATATCACTTCTGTGCCACTTCAAATCCTATTGTTCAGTGCTTTCCAATACTACCTTTTGGAACTTCAAAACACTTTAGTTTTTGGACTATGAACTCTGAGAAGCTGCAACATTCTGGGAATTCTGGGAATCATAGTTTAAAAAGTCAATTTGTTAAGCTCCTCTACCTTTAAACAGCCTCATTCTGTGCTTGCTCGCAATCTTTCTTTCATTTTTTTCTCCTCTTCTCTCTCTTTCCCTTTTAGCCTCTCCCCTTCCCTGCTTGTCTCAAGGCTCTACTTTTCCCCACTAGAGGCTCTGAACTCTCTATTTCCTTGCCCCATCTAAACTCACCTCTGAAATACATTTTGATATAATTCATGATGCATCATTGCAACACAGCTAGTACAAAAAACCTCAAACTACCTGGATACTCCATTAGATCAGATGTTTGATATGCGGCCCCCTCATCATCATCATAAATACATGAAGATGTTTAGCTAATGTTATTCCCAACTAGATGCAGTTTCTTCTCTACAATAAGGAAACAGGAATACTATATTAAAAAAAAAAAGACAGACATGACATTTTGACAATTTCTTTGTTTTCTTACTAATGTAATTTGCACATGTGAGCATTTCTTTAGTGCTAGGATAACACACAGGGTCAAGCACAAGAGAGCACTCTGTGATTATATCAATATACTGTTATAAACTTAATATTTATGTTTTCAAAAACAGGAACCACATTTCATTAGGAAAAAAAACCCTGACAGTCTTGTTTCAGAAATTTCTCCTTATATCAACATTTTCATTGTGGTTTTTAATTGTGTTGTATGCCAAAGGAACCACTAGGTGGCAAAATTGTCTTGCTTGTCAAATGGAGATGTAAAAATGATGTATTTAAGCAATAAACATTATAATTTTGATCCAAGACAAGGGCTAGTATTGAGATTTCCAGAATAATACTGAGTCCAGGTTTTTTTTTCTGTCCAGCTTCCTGACTCAAAAGCAACAAGAAAAAACTCAACTGTAACAAAACGGGCAACAAGACGTTGGTCTACTATAGTCAATTTAATTTATTTTTGTCAGTATGATACAGAGAAACAGAGAGTGCAAATGGACTACAGTGTTGTTGTTATTTTACGATATTTGAAAAGTTATCTAGTGGCCAGCCACAGTTTTTACATCTGCACATCTCGACTTGTATAAGGCAAAAATAAAATATTCTACATAGGAAACATAAACTTCCGCATAGGAATGGACGGGAGAATCTAAGGACACATGATCTCTTGGCTCAAAGGTACTGGACATGATAAAACACATAAAATGGTTTTGAAAATCGATCAGGAAATTAAATTATTACCACAGTCTTCTAAAATACATTTTCATATATTATTAATAACATCCTGTATTGCCTCCCACTGCAATTAAGGGTCCTTTTTCCAAAACAAACATTGAATATCAGAACAAAGGTATGATATTTACAAGGGGAAACCCTGACATTTAGCAATTTTCATTTTAGCCATCATTTTAACAACTGTATACAGTAGGTATTTGTGTGATACCTTTTGCCAGTCTAGTAACCAAAGGTGCAATACCCAGTTGTCTGCCATACATCAGAAATAATTTAAAGAGACTAGGAGACTATTCAGTAAACTGTTCCTATTCAGAAAAGAAAATGCTTTAAATCCTATTAAATTTGAGAAGACAGATCTTCTATTAAACATAGCTCAAAAGATAACATCTTGCAATATTCTGTGGGGTTTTCCTGATAAAATCATTGTGGAAGTGAAATCAAGCAACGGGATTCTCAGTCATGGATTGAGTCAAGAAAGAGCAGAGATGGATTTTATCTGAGTAAGTGAGGTATTGTCTTTTCAAGATCCTGATTAACAATTTTAACTTCTGCCCATTATGTTGGGGCAATAAGGCAGCATTTGACATGTACATTGAGTCAAATAATTAGCAGTACAAATGGTGAGTACTGAAGTGGTAACAGAAAAAAGAAACAAGCTGTATACAAAATGGCTTTCCCCAGCATCCACCTCTGCCTATCAGCATCCTCAAGGGGGTGGTTGCTGGTGGCTACATCCGCTCCTCTTGGACCAGTTATATTTGCAAAGAAAATCCTCAGAGAGAGACAACTAAATACTTGGCACTAGGAGCCAGAATTGACAAGAGCTGGCTCAGGTACACTGCATCAAATCTTTGGCACTGGGACTGCCTTTGCAGTCTTTCTAAATGAGATTAAATTTCCTTCCGCCACAAAGAAATAGTGCTGCACGTAATCAGGGCAGTATGGAAATTCTCTTAAATCAATAAATAGTTAAAAGCAGAAACCATATCGTTTGTTTACTGCTAGATCCTGACCTGCTTTCTCACAATTTCAACATGCCTTCTGAAAGTGATTTGACACCATTTTCTTAACAATTCCCTCCCTCTCCTTGTTTACTTCCCTTTCCATTCTCTCTTTCTCACACACACCTACTTCTCTCTCTCAATCTCTCTCACACCCACATTTTAAAAATGAAATATAAAAATAACTGACATAAAGTAAACATTATTTTTAAAAATGCATATTTACAACAAATTTATGTAAATAAAAGCACTTCTGTTTTATACTTAAAATAAACACAAGTGATGCATGCCTGCTGGTACAAATCAAATGGCATGTAGATCATATAGAGCTGCAAAAAGTACTTTTCTTAGCTTTCATCCCCCTTCCCTACTCAAAATGTCTTTGCCATATTATTAGAGGCCAAGCACTTTCTTTATTCCAGTAACCAGTTATTTCTCACATTCTCACATCTTACTTTTCCAGGATTTTTAATTGAGAGCCTACAGATAAAAAGTAGGTTAAGACCATTTCTGCACTAGACTGTTACAGTGCTATTATTCCACTTTCAACATCCTATGGAATCCTGGGGCTTGCAGTTTAGGGAAGGGCCTCAAAGACCCCTCCCTAAACTGCAAACCCCAAGATTCCATAGAATGTTGAAATTGGAATAATAGCACTGTAACAGCCTAGTGCGGAATTGGCCTAAATTTTAGCATAAATCTGGTTTGCAAAATTCTTCGCAGCAAATTTTGATATTGAAATTGGCAGTCAAATCTTTTTGAAAATATTTTGTATGTGTACTTGTCATCTAATTATATATGACTGTACTAATCAGCTGTATTACAGCTGATATTTCGTAATCTTTGACACTTGACATGCAATGGCAGAGAGTAACTGGTAGTATGTGATAGACACATGCAATGGGATTTAACATTCAACAGCTGACAGTTTAGAAGATTGCAGATTTGTGAAGACATAAGTGCCAGTAAAGGATTTCCAACATTTCTGAACAATTAATTCACAAATGCTAACTAAATATTACACTCATCATTCTTCTGCTGTTGCCAGCTCCCCACTTCCACTTCAGAATATGCTGCACGATGATGGGACCCCATTCTTATTAATGAAGAATGTGATGCTCCAGAAAGCATCCTGACTGTTAATCGTGTTCACTGCCTCAAATTGTGTTTCATGTTATTTTTAATCTACAGTTTACATGTTATGCTTTAAAGAGGAACACAAGCACACACAAAAATCAAGTCCCTGTCCTCAAAAATATTTTAGTTTAAATATTGACTCTGGGGAGACAAATGTCATAAAGGATGAATGTGTGTATATGTAGGTGCTTGTAGGCAGACTTAGTTCTGGTTGTGGATAAGAACCAAAGGGTTAAAGAAAATGTTTAATGGAAAGAGGTTTTTAAGGCCATAAGGGCAGATACATTTGAGAACCCCTACTGTCTCACACATGGAGAATATTTAAGGCCATTTCCGCACAATACCTGATCCTGTTGTCCTCCCATCATGATCCCAGCAGCGCCTTTGCCAGGAAGAGAGTGTGACAGGAATGCTCCCCTCTGCACCCGACTGGCTCTCTGTGGAAAGGAGTGTGAGCAACATGCATCTGCCTTCCACAGTGTAGCTGGGCTCTTTCCCACGCTGCACTGGCAAAGGAAACACCTTCCACACGGCCAGAAAGGATGGGAGCATCATGCGATCATAAGTGCTTAACAGATTTATTCCATTAAGTGAATATCCCACAATTGCAACCGATGGGCAACTGCAACCATAGCAGGACTGCAACACTATGCGGAAATGGCCTAAGTCTTTCACCAAGTGTTTTAAACAACCCTGCAAAAAGAGCTCTCTGTAGAAAGGGTTCCCTGTAGAAGGACCCTGTGGAAAGAGCTCTCTACAATCTTTCAGCTTGCTTCTGATTAACTGGCAACTACTGCTCTCATCTCTGACAAAGACAAACATGTCTAATAGAAATGTAGCAGTGCTTTCCTTGGAAAGACCCAGAGAATTAATTCCCTTATCATTGGCAGGCAGCCTGCTGCAATGTATAGGCCAAATTAAATGGTATGGTTGACTCAATTTAAAGAGGTGCTGCCATTCAATAACTTCTGATGGCAATATTCAGACAGTGGAGGGTCAGGGAGAGAACATACACTGAATACACTACGATACACTACAAAGTCAATACAATACACTAAATGCTGTAGCTAAATCACACATGTCTCCATATATGAGATTGCAATGGAGTGTGAGCATTGAAGTACAACTCTAGAGAACTAGGTTCAAGTCCCCGTTCAGACCTGGAAACCCATTGGGTGACCTTGGGCAAGTTACATCCTCTCAGTCTCAGAGGAAGGCAAGGACAACTCCTCTCAACAAACCTTGCAAGAAAACTCCATGAAAGGTTTGCCTTAGGATTGCCATAAGTCAGAAACAACTTCAAGGCACACAACAACCACAATTCCTTAGCATCCCATGCCAGTTAAAATGAGATACTAAGATCCAGATTGAGAAGGAAGAATCTTGGGGAGGTTGCACTGCTTTATTGGTTGGGAGTTAAAATTTGAATGCTGTTGGTAGAGTGCCCAAAAGGAGACTGTTGTGGCCCACTCTCCAGAATTCTCTCAACAAAATTCTGAGGCAGGATTGTCTGACCAAGAGAATGCTCGAGCCCATAAGTCACAGGATTTAGGGTCTGATGGGCAACTCTTTCAAGATCCCTAAAGGAAGGGAGAAACAGGAGGACAACATGTTATTAGTCCTCACATTATCCAAGATTAGGTATGTCAGAGGTCACAAATGAAGACCATTCAGTGATGTCATAGAGTACAATTCCAATCCAGAGCACTGTAACTTTTGAAAATGTCACAGATTCAGAACCAGAAGGGGAAATATAGTTGCTCCACTGCTAGGAGCTTTTCCATGTGCTGAAGAATCTGGAGCCTCATTTATTCCCTGCAACCTGTCTTACTTATTGACTCTGAATGACAGCTGTTCCCTGCCAGACTTTGCAGCCCAGAATCACAGACAATGAGTTCCATATAAATGAGATATAGAGCTCTTTCTGGCTTTAGTAACAGTAGGGCTGTGAATCTACTTGTATAGATGATGCTGCGGTGACTGAAGAGCAACTGATTGTGCATGGGCCCGAGCCAGGGAGTGAGCAAGTCAACCTGCAAACATCCCCTGCACTGGAAGGTCAACCAGAGACAGAGTTGCCCCAGTCAACTCTTGACGGAGAGGGAACTAGCAGTGATGCAGAGCAGTTGCAGCCACCTGTGCCCATCAGCCCTCAGTCACACAAAAGGCTGAAACGGGCTACCCAGAGGGAGGCTGCATGGATTAGACTTAGGAAACAAAACAGGCAGCATCTGCTCACAGGGGCTATTTAGGTCTGCCAGCATGGCTGCTCCTTGCGTGCAGCAAATTATTGGCAATCCTCCATGACTTTCGTGTCTCCTGCTCCCTGAAACCCTCCAGATGGATTTCTGCCTCCTGAACCTTTGAACTATACCCTGACCTGGCTCAACATGAGTTTTCCTGGTGTTTTGGTATATTTGGACTCTCCCTGAAAGTATTCCTGACCTCTCTCCTCCCTTGCTGGCTGTGGCACGGCAGGGAGAGATTCCTGACACTACTTCTAGGTTTTTAGTCAAAAACCTTAAAGGGATTCTCTAAGGTGCTGAATCTATTTCAGGGATAGGGTTAAACACCTTGAATAGCTTCTTTAAAGTTCAGACTAAACCCAGAGTGGTTTCACTGTCCCCTTGAAACAAAAGCCATGAACCACACTTCTAGCCGGCTCTGAAGCCAGCAGGATAAAGTGGCCTTTATCCCAAAGGCCACTTCCACTTTGATCCCACAGAATGGATTAGGATGCAGAAGGCCCAGTAGTGCCCCTGTGAATCTCCCTATATTACATTTCCCCAGCTCCTACTATATAGAATATTAGGGTTCAACCTAACTTATTTCAGGAGTATATCTATTGCTACATTTTCCCCACCATGAAATAAGTGAAATTTCTTAACACTGAATAGTTTATTCATGCAATTCAGTAGAAAATAAAGACGCAATGAGAACAAGAATATCATGTCCCAAGATGACATCTCAGACCCAGTGAGATATAGCAGTCTGAATGCTGGACTACCACTCTGGAGAACAGAGGCTGAATCTCTGTTTGGCCATGGAAACCCACTGGTTGACTATGAGCAAGTCATACTCCTCTCTCAGCCTCAGAAGAAGACAAAGACAAACCCCCTCTGAACCCATCCTGCCAAGAAAGACCCAGGATAGTTTTGCCTTAGAATCACCATAAGCTGGAAACAACCTCAAGGTACACCACACACAAAATATTACATCTGCCCATTTTAAACAATTTCTCTGTTTCCTCTAAGTCCCTCTTTCCTGCCCCTACTGCTACAACATGTAATAGTTCTGTTACTCTACAGAGGGGAAAAAATCAGAAGAGATAAGCCTCTGAATCACCAAGGACATCAATAATCCATTTAGACTTGAAGATCTTACAAAGATGTGAACACCTGGCTAATGATGCATACCTCATGCGTGGGTGTTTTTCCAGAAAAAGAAGCAACAGGAATGACACCACCAATTAGACTGCTTGGATTACCATAAAGGTTTATTTTTTTAACCTTCCTTTTCTGAACTCTGACATCATGCCAGATTTATACATACATGTTCATCTCATTTACATCCAAGCTTTCCCTCTTTTCAAGGGGATTGGGACATGAAAGTTTGTCCTTTCAGACACGTGCAATTTAAGGGCCCAAATTGCTTTTGATATGTCTTTCAGCCACAAATTTCCAAGTAAAATCAAACACTGCTGGGTTGGAAAGCAAGAATGATCTCTATGACCAGAACCTAGAAAGAACTCATTTTATGCAGTCAGAATCCAGCTCTGCTAAGTTTGTCTTTTATTTCTTTACTGTCAACGTGTACTTTTTAGTCATATCTGTGACACCACAGGAGAAGGCCCCAGCTACAAGAATCCTTGGCTTGGTACCCCTTTTGGGGAAAATACATTTGAAGACCCAAAACACGTGTTCAGCAAATTACATGATAGAGTCCTTCCTCAAATACAACACTTTGCAATGCAGGTGGGACATGCATTTTTGAATTCTGCCTGTTCTCACCTGAAGAGATCTTGAAAACTCAGCCTTCTTTCTGGTATGCCACGTTTACACACAGAGTTTAAAAAAAAATGAGAGAGCGGTAGAAAACATGGAGCCCTCATCTACACTTGGATCAACTCAAATAATCCAAAAGATCATCTCAGTATAATCCAGAAAGTTCACATTCTTCTCGTTTATGTTTTAAGTTTTCTCCCTGAACATGAAGATCAACCCCAGTGGATCTCAAGAATAAAAAAAGACAAAGATGAAGAATTAGCCTCTCTTTTCTCTTCCCTCCTTGAAGCAAATAGCACAAAACCCTTTTACATGGGAAGCGTAGAATCCAGTAGAACAGCAGCTCCCAACATGGCCCCTGTGGGTACCTCCTATGATGTCCACAATCGTTCTTTGACCCTCTTGATTTTTTATATTCAAAAATTAGCTTGTGTACCTGCAGAGCAAAGCACCAAGCTTGGAACAGACACTTACCTTAGTTTTTTGTTTTTTTTAAATACCATGGGGTCCAAGATTCCTCGGGAGTGAAGATGATTGAGGGCTGTGAGTCAGGCACATGTGGGTCAGGCCACCAGACCACTCACTAACTGACATTCTTGGGCAAGTTGTCTTTCATTCTTATTCATTCCCCTTTCTGAACTAGTGGACTGCAGTCTAAGTTGTGAGAGACATCCTGGTTACTGTGCAATGAGTCAACAACCATCTCAGACCACAGAATATCAGTAACTTCAGAGTGGGGTGGGGCTCATGACTGGCCTTATCCATCATGGCAACCATTTTCTAAATGGGCAGCAACCTCATGGCACCCATGTTATAATATCAACACCTATGACGCTTTATCACGATGGCAAAGGTACCCACCAGTTCAAAACATGTTTTAGGACATAAAAATAAAGCAGAAAAGAGTAATTTCTGTGTGCGTGTGTGTGTGTGCGCACGCACGTGCACGTGTGCACGTACGTATGCGCATACGCACACGTTTGCCTTCAAGTTGCCTGTTGATTTATGACGACCCCATGAATTTCATAAGGTTTTCCTAAGCAAGAAATACTCAAAGCTGGTTTTGCCAGTTCCTTTTCCTGGATTCACCAGCAATCTCCCATCCATGTACTAACCAGGGCTGACTCTGCTTAGTTTCCACGATCAGATGGGTTCTGGTGCCTTTTGAGTATTTTGTAACAGATACTAAATAGCTGGTAAAGCTTACCTGTCATAAGAAAAACTTTAACTGTTGATCTCTGCCTGTTATGTAGTTGGTAAAAGAAAAGAACTGGCAGGATGTAGTGGTCTGAATATTGGACTAGGAGTCTGAGAGACCAAGTTCAAATCTCTGCTCAGGCACAGAAACCCATTGGGTGACCTTGGGCAAGCCGGACTCTCTCAGCCTTACAAAAATGTAATAGTAAACCTTCCCTGAACACATCTTTCTAAGAAAACCCTGGAATATGATCACCAGAAGTCAACTTGAAGGCACACAATAACAAAAGGAACAGAGACTATCTGAAAAGACCCATATACTAAATGTTAGTAATATGCTTGTAATTGTGAACTGACAGATCATGTTCAGAACTGATAGTCTGATTGGTCATGTTCAGACATCCTCTATCCATAAGCAAACAGCTAAGTATTTGTGAATGAGAATGGAAACAGATGGGTAAGCGTGAACATGCTTGCAACGATGCCTTGCTTTTTCCCCTTCCTTTTTGCAATGTCATTTCAATGCCATAACTGAGCTCAGACAGAAAGTCAGCACAAGGCAGAAGAGAAGGAGACAGAGACAGAATCATCATTGTTATCTGCTCATACAGAGGCTGCAGGGACTGCTCAAACCACTCCTGTTGACTAGCCATGCTTGACGGATCATAGGGCAACTGCTGGTCTCTGCCATTAGGGAAAAGGCTGTAGCACAGTGGCGAAGAACACACTGTTTGCATGCAAATGGGTTCAGGCTCAATCCTGTCCATCTCCAGGTAGGCCCTGCTAATCAGTGCAGACTGTACAGAGCTAAATGAACCAGTGATCTGACTGAATATAAGGCCACTTCCTATGTTCCCTAGCAACACGATCTGTCAAGCGTGGGCTTGCCAGAAAATATCTCTGACAATCGCAGCTTTTACGGAAATTCTGTCTAGCAAGCGTAGGTTCCCAAGGAATTCACATTGACAGCTATTTTTCAAAGAAATTTCAGTTTGCTAGACAGTAGTCATCTAATAGTCTATGGTTTTCCTGCCTCTTTTATCCCCCCCCCCCAAAAATACTGAAGTTACAAAAACAGAAAGCAGTAAGAGATCTGTGTCATTGAATCACAATTTCTGCAGTAAATCAATCAAGATGATGCTGGAATACCTGCATAATTAATTTTAAATACAGTTCCCAGTGCCTTCTTCAAAGGTTGACTATTAAGCATCAAGAAACCTGTTAGAAACGATTAGAGAAGATAAAATCAACTGTTTATCCTGATAATAGTCTGAAAATAGTAAATGACCTGTTATTGATATTTCTGAGCACTTTTTTTTAGGTAAAGGAAGGAGAACAAAGCGTAATTCCCCCCCTTCGTTACATTTTTTTTCCCCTGTTCATACCACGTTAGAACATTTGGTAGAGTTACAACTGCAGCTGACTATAGACAGATGTTTATTGTTAGCAAATGAGCAGAACAGTAGACCAAGAAATGGTTCATATCAGCACATCATTCAGTGATGTATAAGCATGTATGAACCAGACCACAGGCAATCTCATTAGATGGCAATCCCTCTCAACACTCAATATCATCTTCACAGACTGTGTGAGTTAGCCAAATCATATTCTTATCAGTATTCCTTACTTCCTGCTACCTTTATCTGTGGGCCTGCCTAAGAGACACATCCTAGAAGAGCAACCTCCTTGCAGAATTTAGAGGAAAATAAAGCTAAATATTAGTATTGCACAATTTTTGCAGGGAAAAAAATTGCTAGGATTTCATCTCTGTCATCCACCAATGGCTTTAGGTTTGCAGGTAGAGCTGGACTTTGGTTCCCCAAATCCCCACATTGGTACCAACCATGATTACACCTATTACACCTATTTCACCTCAGTATTAAACCAGATAGCCTATCCTGGGGAAAAGATCTATTGGAAGACATCTAGAGTAACTTTCACCCAACTAGTCAACCCCTCATCCTAGCAGAAAGGACAATGTATGCAAGCAGGAGATCTTTGCCTATTATTCCAGATACTCAAATGATAAATGTGCAAAATGTATGTTAATGTGTTTAAAAAAACCTCTCACCCATCACAAGTGTGTAAAAATGTCCAACCCCGCCCCCCAACACCAGACATCCTAAACTGACATTGTTTTGTTCTACTACTGTTGTTCTACTACTGTTATACTACTCACACAGTAGTAAGGCATGATTTCATGTTATGATGCTGGGGGTGGAAGCCAGAAGCTGGAGGGAAGAATAATCCATGAGACATATACGGTTAATTTCACATTAAACATGTACATACATACAGACTAAGTGAATGGGAGGCAAGTATATAAACAGAGAGACCCAAGCAACAATAATCTTCACTATATGTTTGGGTGGGTAGAATCAGCTACCTTTCTGAGCTAGTTCGAAATTAAGAACTATGGTGTGCATTTTTCTCCTTTCACTCTCTATATAGTCAAGATTGGAAAAATGACATGGGGCATGAATTCTGGTACCTGGACTAGCCATCAGAGACTGTTTAGCTACGACTTGGAATGGAAAGACCTATATGCAAATCCTGACCCACTTGCTCAGTTCTCTGGGTGACCCTGGGCAGACATTAGCTCATGGGCTAACCTATTTTGCAAGCTTGTTATTAAAGTAAAATGGAGAACATGAATAGCAGATGGTTCTTGAGTGTCTTGGAAAGGAGATGAGATAAAATTTCAAACAACAAACAAAAGATCAGGATCCAACTACCCCCCAAGCCAACAAGTCCAAGGCTGTGCAAAGAACAGAGAAAGGAAGCCATTTTACATAACCAAAATATTCACAACAATGCATACACAACATTAGTTTGCTATAAATTATCAGCCTGATTTGTTGAACAAAGAAGTCAGAAAAAGAGGATTATAATGTGCTCCCAGTTGTTCATACTGTAGATACCATGGGTGAGAAACCCTTGGCTTTTAGATGTTTTGGACCCAACATAGCCAGTGGTAAGAAATTATGGGAGCTGAAATCCAAAACATCTGGAAGGCTGATGGCCCATCATCCTCTGCCCTGGTATAATACAATGAGACTAGACACAAGATATACAATATTTTGAATTTCCTATGACTATTGCCATCTTTAACAAAAATAGAGCAAGCATCTGCTTTGTTTACTGCTGTAGATACGGATGCATAAAGGCACGTCCTCCTTGCCATTACAATTCATGCCTACCTCCCTAGACACCCTTTCCCATTGCTTGCCCTTTTCTTCCTGCTGAATTTCCTCCTGGCTGATTTAATACATTCCGGCTGCCCTACAGCTTTTTGTGCAGTGACATCACTATTAACACCAGTCATGCAGGCCATTTTCATGTTACTTTTCTTTCAACCACTCACCCATTTTCAGATATCATATTAACAAAAACAACAAGCAGGGGCAAATAAAATATTTCTTCTCCCCCTCCTCTGGAAAAAAAGAAATCATTTCATTTCTTTCTTCCTTTTCTTTTTTTGGTTCATATTATCTTTCTACATTTAGAAGGGAGTTGGGGAAACAGAGCTTCTAGTACAGCCTAGAAGGTCTGTGATGTCTGCCGGGTTTGTTGGCATCCAGATGGGAACAGAGCATGTAACATGAATAAAAATGCCCTGGATCAGACAAACAAAACAGAAATCTGTCACTCAAATTGATGGGCCATAATTAAGAATCTCTATGAACATTTTACTCATGGCTATTAACTGACAGTGTCCTCAAACAAGGATTTGCCAATCCTGTTCTCATGTTATTCTTTACCAAAGGCTAATAAGATTTAAAAAAACAAAAACAAAAATCAGCAATTCACATTCCTTATTGTTCACAGCTATTGTCTAGGATTTATTTCTATTAATAGTTTTATGTGCAACTGATTTTTGTTTGCTCAAGATACCAGAAAAACATTCAAATGCATTAAACTAAACTTCAACAAATCAGGGAAGCCCAAGGAACCCATAAGACTCCGCCTCCTTTGTTTTTTCGTGCTTGACCAAGGGTGACAAATGGAACCCAAGTTGGACCTCTGCAGATCAACGAGTGGACCTATGAAAGGAGTGGACTATTGTTGAGCTCCAGACATTTCTGGCCTACAACTTCCATCTAGCTAATATAGCCAACGTGAGGGACACAGGAGCAGCAGTCCAACAACCACCAGAAGCCCACAAATGCTCAACCATGACCTATGCTGTAGGAGCTAAAAAGCTTGAAATTCTTCTTACTAGTTCTATAGGACAGAATGAAGAGGCGGTCATTCACTTTGGTATTGGAGGTTAAGGTGAAAAGCAACCCCTCAGGATACATTTGCAATGAGGAAAAAGCTCTTTCTTAGCCATGCAGGAGTAGAACCATCAGTGCTTTTTCTAGTACAGAAACTAAGGCTGCCAGACATCCCTTATTATTTGGGATGTCCCTTATTTATGGGGCAGAAAGCTTGTCACTTATAGGATTGACAGGTATTCCTTAATTATAAAGGATGTCCATATTTGAGGAATAGAAAGCTTTTCCTTTCACATAGACTGAGTAAAATGAAAAAAAAAAATCCTGCCTTTTTAGATGTGGGCCTTTATGAAGATAGAAATGTGTGTATCATGTAATTTATGAATGTGGAAAATATGTTAATTTAACAGAGAAATACATGGCTAGGTTAACTGAAATCTATGCTCCCATTTGGTATTCAGTTAGAACACAAACTTCCTGATTGTCAACCATGCATGTCATGAATTTCAACTATCCCCTACCGCTATTTCGAAAACCTGGCAACATTATGAGACATATACACTGACACAT
Organism: Ctenosaura bakeri; assembly: GCA_948474755.1. NCBI lineage: Eukaryota > Metazoa > Chordata > Lepidosauria > Squamata > Iguanidae > Ctenosaura > Ctenosaura bakeri. The sequence goes on from CAOLHI010002863.1 coordinate 134,413, forward strand.
TTTCAGACATTCTCTATTCATTATTTCATGCTCTCAAGTCTGACCTATGAAAATCAAAGTAGGCCTGTGGTTCAAATTTTCTCCTATTCCTACACAGTGTCCTCCTTCTGCATAGTTTTTTTTTCTAATGTAATTACAAAATCTTTTTAAAAAGAAAAAAATCTAGCATTTTAATACTCCAGGTCCCTTCTGTAAAGAGTCACCAATCCTTCACACTTTTCAACGTGGCATTGATTTTCTTCAGACAATACACACTTCAGAAATAATGGAAAACATCTGTCTGCCCAGACATAATGGCAATGGCAATGTTCTGTACATCTAATTACTACTCTCTCCTTCATTTAAAAATCAAATCAGCCTTAACATTAAAAATGTGTGTACACACTATTCCAATGGGAGTGACTATTTTCTAAAAGACAGCTAGTATTAGCTATGACACATCTTTCCTCTTTCCTCCCCTAGAGGTCTTCCCCTGCTCCTTCATTCCTTCTTTCCCTATTAATACTATCTTGCTGTTGCCAGATAAATGGAACCTATCAAGACATATATCTTAGAGCCTTACAGTCTTTCGTTTTCACAGGGCAGAACCATCATTGAGAATGAAGTGAAAGGTAGAACCTGGCAATAAGAAAGAATTGCCTAAAGTGCTTTTATTATTACAGTCCCAAGACATGGAATTAGGCACTGTTACACAACCCTCTCATCCAGTTCTGACATCCTTAAGATGAACAAATGAGGGAATAAATGAAGAGGTATTATAAAATGATATTACATATGGCAACTGTTCCTAAATGTCTTGGCTGTCTCATTCATTGGGAGGAAAATAGAACCTGGAGGACATGTGTCAATACAGCCTAAATTGACATGCCACTCAAAGCCCTGATTTATGCTAGCTATCAAGGGTTTGAAAGACCCACTAGACAAAAGAAAATAAATTAACAAAGATTAACAACAACCTTGTAAGGCAGAACTGCCACAATTCCTTTACCAAGGCTTCTTGACAAAAAGAGGCAAAACTCAACACCCTCTGTTTTCAAGAATCCCGAGCCAGATCAGTGTTCAAAACTTATTAGAAATAGCCAAGCAGCCAGGTGCTGCACTTAGAACTAGCTTCCTCCTAAGAGGGCACACATACACATATCAAATTATATGGATATACATTTATTTAGAGCTAAAGAAGTGAAGAACATTATAGAAATGGAATAATGGAAAAAACACAGAGCCATACAAAAACTGCCCAAAGTGGAATTACAATATTTCAAAGACAGTGAAGCACACACTGTTAAGGATTTATTCTTTAATCCAAAAATGACATACCTAACACGAAACAGTAAAGAAAAATCTGGAGATATTTTAAATTACAGTATATATGGCACCTGTTTCCAAACTTGCGATGGGAATTCTGTCAATAACTTTGTCAACTCATGCCCTGTATGTAATAGAAGAGTTTTTTAAATGTTTAAAATCATAAGTCTAAAAGGTACTGTCTATAAAGTTGGGCGGGGGGAGGAAGGATTTTTGGTCTGGGAGTTTATCCAGCTAAAACTAACATATAAATAAATAAATGAAATGGTAAAATCCAGCATGGCTCAAATACAGCCAATATTAACTGCTTCTTCAGGAGCCCTGGCAGGAAGCTAAATCAGATAGGATGTGCCTCTAAAATGGATCTAAAATGAACTCCATTAAAGTCATTGGATGAGCAAAATGTAAACAACTTTTGTGCAGTCTTTATAAAAGCAGAGAAACAGCCACGGGAAGGAAGTGGTTTGCTCACAAGCAACCAAGCCAACACTGCTAGCTGACTGCAACACCTAAGATGAGAGAGAACATTATATTTATGACACCAGACCACTCAAGTACAACACTCTCTAATGGAGTTTATAAATATGGCATAAGGAGATATTCTTTATTACCATAATTTGCTGCAAATGCTATGTTCATGTACTACAAGTACCATGTGCCTTCTGAACCATCTTAAACATGCTTAGGAATACTGGAGTCCATTAACTCAGTCACAGTGCCTCTCCCTAAAATGCCAAAGAGTTACAATGGGGACCTTGAAGAAAATTAGGCTGACAGCAGCCTTTGAACAGACTCTCTATGGCAAAATTCAAGCACCTTAGATTGTGAGCATCCCAATGAATGGGAAATGGGGGGTGGGTGAGTAGGCAGAGACTGCGAAGAAGCCATGGACTGAATTAAAATGCAATAAATAAATGTTATCCCTGAAGGGTCATGTTTCGATGTCACCTCCTTAGCTTCCTTTATAAGGGAGGCAGGAAATGAAGACATCAATAAAATAAAAAATAGGTCCTTCCACAAATAAATACAACCTATGTTAATAAAATCTTCCCTTCAACTCTTGTCAGGTGTTCAGGTTTGAGGGCAGGAAAAAAATTTGAGCAGAAGGCAGACAGGCTGAAAGCAAGATGGGCATCAAAATTTAGGCATGTTAACGGTCAAAATCAGGGTGAAGGCTGCTAGTTGTGATGCCACAGAGGAAGACATGGTGAACTCACTCAGTGACAGTCAGTTCAAATTGAGGGAAGGCAGCAGCTCCGAGAAACTTATGACACCTACAGGTACCAGATTGGTCCTCTAGTATCAAATGACTTCTCCCTCAGAGAACAACCAGCCTCTGATGCAAATGCCTTTGCTAATACTGTCACTCCTCTCTTCCCAGTGAACCACAATCTGACTCACTGGGCTCTTAATACTTTTTTTTAAAATATATTTTTCTTGTGGAAGTAGGTTAAACCACACAAACTGGAACTACAGGGATCTACTGGGCTCTAATACTATGGAAGGAGTTTTAAAAGTTTATCAGTAGGAACTGGCCTGATGCCAGTTTGTCACCTTTCACTCTCAAACTGAATCTTCCTTTTACTCTAGAACGGAAATGCAAAACGTTCCAGATGTTTCGCACTATAATTGCCACAACTGCTTGCTACTGTTGGCAATGATGGGATGATGGGAGTTGTGGGCTAAAATACCTGGGCCTGAATTTAAAGGTGCCATTGGGTCAGCACAGGGGTTGGATGCAAGCAGCCAAATTCTCATCATCCTTAGCTAGTACAGTGAATAGCAAAGACTGCTGGGAGCTTCACTCTAACAAATTCTAAAAGGCCATGTGATTTCCCCTCCACTGCTTTTATTGGACATGGCCTTCTAGAGTTAGCAAAATGGAAAGACGTTGGGCAGTTTTCCATTGTACAACCAGATATGCAGCATGCACTGCTTGTGTATCTTGCTATCACCTCTGCATGGAGTAAGTCCAGCATAACTACGCTATCAGAGTTTTTGACTCCACTGCTATCGTGCTGGGTTTGGGTCCAGATGGACCAAAGGTTCCCCCTTTCTGCTTTAGAATATGGAAACACCAAGGTCTTACTTAGATATAACATTCAGCTGAAGATTTTCCAACCTGTGATTCACCATTACGCTTAAATAATTGCCATGAATTATGAAACTACAGACTGAGGTTGATTTGCAAATCACTGTATGCAATTAGCCATCATTAGGCTTTACAATCACTCTGACAAAACATAGGCCATTTCCGCACTACACTCTTATAGTGCAATTATTCCACTTTCAACATCCTATGGAATCCTGGGGTTTGCAGTTTCGGGAGGGGCCGAAACCCCAGGATTCCATAGGATGTTGCAAACTGCAAACCCCAGGATTCCATAGGATGTTGAAAGTGGAATAATCGCATTATAAGAGTGTAGTGAGGAAATGGCCATAGTTAAGGCACTTTACCTGGCATTCCAGTTTCTCTGCCTGTAAGATGACAAGATGGTCTCAGATATGTTTTTCTGCATACATGCTCTCCAAGGGCAAGGCTTTGCTTCACAATGGCTAGTGCTAACTGTGGTAGTTTTACATCTACATTGTCTATCCTACACTTTTAAAAACACATATCTGTGACCGAGAATAGAATGGTTGTTACAATGTTTCAAAACTCCCTTTACATCAAGCTATACGTTAATGTTTCCAAACCTTCCAAACAGTTCAAACTTTATAACTGTCAAGAGGAAGTGTTACTAATTTTTCACACCAAAGCTTTTAGATGGAAAAAGGGGTTCAAGTTCAAAGGCAGCTTCTTTCAATATTATGTTGCTTAGAGAAAAGATATTTATCTAGTACACAGGGTACCTCATTTAGCTAAACTTCTAACACTTGCATTTCACTGAAAGCCATCCAGAGCCGAAGATGGTTGCATCATCTGTTAGCATGATATGAGCCATTTGCGATGAATCAGATAATTGATTACTGCATTTGATTAGACACCACTGAAAAATTAGAACATATAGGTGGAATTACCTTAGAAGGCCACCTCTTCCTCGCCCAAGCACTGCTGAGCTTCTGTGACTCATTGTCATAATCACCAACAACAACCCCTAAATGCTCAGTCATATTTAAGGAGATAGAGAGTTGAACCCCTTAAGGAAACAGCCAAAACACTCATATCCACCATATTCACATAGAAGTTAGAAATCTGTGTCAAAGAAATGGAACCTGTGACCACCAGATTAGGGCTGGGCAACTACACAAGGGGCAGGGGCCATTTTTCATCCCTGTACCCTGCAGGGGATACACCAATGTGCCTGAAGTGATGTTATGTCACCTCTGGTTTCATTTGGGGGTGATTTGGGGTCAATCTGGGAGATGTTTTGTGGGAGGGTGCTATTTTCAGTCATGTTAGGCCAAAAAAAAGCACCAAAATTTGAGTGTTCATGAGCTTTGGGGGGCTTTGGAGGGCATAAATTAAGCCTTGGAGACTGTGTTTAACCTATGTGCGGCACTTTCCTCATCCCCAGTCCAAGTGTTGTTGGACACCAATTCTCAACATCTCCAGCCACCCTGCCCAATGTCAGCCACGATGAGACTTGGAATTCAACAGTACTTAGAGCACTTACCCCTCTCCAGTTATGATTCACAGTGTGCCAACCAATCAGTCCTGGTTCAAGGATTTGGAGGTCCTGCAAGCAAGTCCTCAGTGGGGCTCCTTCACACAGGTGAGGCAGGGAGTGCAAATTGAGGCTTCTCTCATTCTGCCTCTGACAATGTCGTGGACTTAAAAGTAAGAATCAAGGCCATGTATCTGATACTGTGCCATTCTATCTTAGATCCTTGGGAAATGGCTGACCTTGCCAACCTCTGGAACCAGCCCAGCCTCCATCACATTACCCTCAAGCCTGTTGTAAAGTGCTGTTGTGCCAGTGCTATCACTTCTGGACACTCACGTATGCCCCCATGTCTGTTGTTCCTTGTCAGACATCAGAGCTGTAGCAGTCACAACTGGAGCCCATAATTAATTTTGTTGCTCAAATCTGAGTGCTCAGATCCGACCTTTTTGAAATCAAACTATGCTTGATGTGGTGCAAAACACACACATCAATGGACATCTAAGTCAGAGAAAAAATGACTAATTAGGAACTCTTGATGACAGAGCTCAAGCAGGTTGCTGACACCAGTGAAGCCAATGGGACATGCATACGAGAATGTGCTTCACACTATTTTAAAGGGCTTTCTCTCTCTGTTTTACGTGTTTTTTCTATCTTCCTATTACATTATCTTCCTATGAAATTAAATGTGTTATTTTTACCTTCCTATTACAAAGCTACAATGTAAACTGCAGCATCTAATCAATTTGCATCTTGCTCAATGACAACATACGTTAGCAAAAAGTGTATCTTAAGGCAACTCCACACACGCAAAAAATATAAGTAACAATAAGCCATGTGGTCATTCTCACCCTGAGGACCATCTAACAAATAATGTTTCATCAAAATATTGCATCTCTGAGCTAAGCTGGAAAGAGCTTGAGCCCTGTAACAATGTCTCCAGTCAAGTTACATCTTCATCATTACAAAATGACATGTCTCAGAATAATTTAACAACAATACCAATGCTTTGATGACACAGTCAAGCCAGTGTAACTTTATCTTTTCTTCTATGTTTTCAAACATCTCTGAAATTAAATAACCATCCTAAACACCTCTAACACTGAAATGCCCATTCTATTTCTTTGGAATGCGTAACTTCTTCAGACACAATCTACTTCAGTTCTTTTTCTGAAGCCCACAGATGTGAATGGAAGCCACGGAGAAGTATTGCACTGCTCTTGCCACTTTCTGTTTATTTCAATGTAACACATACACAAGGCCCTCAAAGTGGATTGTATCTTTAACATGATCCTATGCTCTGAACTCAGGAATGTTTGTCTTTTAGCCATGTTCTACAAGCAATATGGCAGAAGCAACAAACACATGTAGAAATAAATCTGATTCTAGAAATTCTACATTGGTCTGTGACTCTGGAGACCAGGGTTTGAATCCCTGCTCATCCTTGGAAACTCACTGGGTGACCCTGGGCAAGATACACTCTCTCAGCCTCAATGGAAGGCAAAGGCAAACACCCTTCAAACAAATCTTGCTAAGAAAAGTCCATGATAGGACCGCCTTAGGGTGGTCATAAGTTGGAAATGACTTGGAAGCCATACAACAAAAAATGGAAAGTAGCCTGCCCACTACCCCTTCCAACTTAACTGATTATAGCAGCAGGTTTTTCTTGAGTTTCTCTGAAGCCCACGTGCATTTTATTCTCCTCCCTGTTTTGTACCAACTTCTGAAACTTACATTTTTTCCAAGAATGAAATTTATGCACATTTTCATACATTTCCACTAATGTCCACATTGATTTTGAGCATTTCATCTAATTTATGCATTTTCTCACTGAATAAAGCATGTTTGTGCATATATTTTTTTCCAATTACACACATTCCAGCCATTTGTTCTGTAACAAGATCATTGCTTTGCATGCAGTTTATTCCTCAGAAATACCCTTTACATCTTGCTGGTCTGCAAATGCTTGACAGCAGGGACACACGGGGTGCATTTTCTTGCAACTAAGCTCAGATGTAAAAACAGCGTTTACTGCGAGTGCAGATCACATTGAAATCTTCTATCACTAATACATGTCGAAATACGTTCTTCTTGTTCCATTTTTATTATCTGTAAGCTTGGGAGAGTAATACAGTTTTCAAAAGGGCTCTGCTTCAGTAAACCACAATCTAACTAATTATTACACCAGTTTGGCAATGTGATATTAGAATGGTAATGATTTTAGTTCTGAGATTTGTAGGATTCTAAATATGCCAGCACATTTCCCTCCATAAGGTCGCATTTGTAGTCTGCCAATGATGACTCACGCTCGTTTTAACCTTCTCATATTAAGTACTATTTTCCCCTTCAGCGTCTCATCATTTGGGTGGAGGGGATAAGTTACCCAACCAATGTCTTCAAACCTTTGTCACAGTTGGAAAGCTCATCCTCCCATCTGTAGTGGGAGCCAATCTATAGCTGACCTTAACAGAAAGAAAGGGGTGCAGAGATTAAACTGCTGTCCTTGGCTATCCAAAAAATTGAGCAATTAGTATGAGACTCTGGCTTCTGCACATACAAATGCAGGAAAAAATTTAAAAAAAAAACACTTAAAGAGACGGGTGGATGTCCTACCCATTTCTGATTTCTGGCATTGCAGAAACTTCCATGTTTAGTGATTCTAACGAGGTGCAACAGATCTGCTAAGTAGTGTATCTTATTTGCATAACTGATAAATTCCATTGCTGGGATTTGAGGGTCTTGCATATAGCATCCTCAGATGTCATAAACTCAATAAAATCCTTTGTGGGCTTACTGAGAAGCACAAAATTGTCCCATTAAAAAAAGCCACTGAAACATTTAATTTCTGGTAAATGGAATAAGGTCCTGGACAGAATTAAGCACTACTATAACAACATCAACAACAGTAGTTTGTGGTTTTTGCAGGATTCAATTTGTAATTCAGTTTGAAAAGAAGAATATACAATTGAAAAACGGAAGCTTCCTCCTCTTCTCCCAAAACCCCAAATTTCTGAGCGGTCATATAATTTCAAGTACATATATAGAAAAGGCCATTTCCTGCCCCATTGTTAAAATATAGGAAAACATTTTTTAAAAACAAAACATACACACTGAAAAAGGAGAGTGTTTGCTGGCTTATCTGCCAGAAGTCACTGTTACTGTGAAGAGATAAGGAAACTATCTTTCTAAACTTTAGAAAAGTGAGCTGTTTGTCATGATCTAGAAAACCTTATATGGTTCAGATCTACGTTTTCTGAGAGACCATATTTCCAATGCTAGCCTGCCCAGGTTTTGAGCCCAGGTTTTCCTATGCTAGCCTGCCCACCCTACAGGTGCATCTGGTGAGAACACAGGAGAGGGTCTTTATAGTGGCTGCTCCTAAACTCTGGAACTCCTTTGCTAGGGAAGCCAGAGTGGCCCCTTCTATGGTGCCCCCCTGACATCAGATGGATACTGTCTGGTTCCACAGGTCTTCAGGAACTTAGTAGTATTTCTATAAATAATTTAATTATATTTTAACCTTTGTTAGTTTTTAGTGATGTGAATTTTTACCTGTATCAGTTTTAACTTTTGTAAACCACTTTTGTGAATCCTAGGGCTGTGGAAAAGAAGGGATACAACTGCAACAACAACAACAATTGCCCTTCCAACATAGCCAGTGTTTCCTCTAGATGTATTTGACAACAGCCCCCATCATCCCCAACTAGCATGGCCATTGTTGGCTAGGCAAGTTGGGAATTGTAGTCCCATACATTTGGAGGACACCATGTTCAGGGAAATAGCTGTAATGCTTCCTTCTTATTCTTTTGTTATTTTTAAGGCATGCCATAAAAACAACAGCATGTACTTTTTGTAAGAACATTGTGTCTGAAACACTTAAACCATGATTTAACTGGAGTGCACTAAGCAATTATTATGTTACAATAATATCAGAATGCATCTCAGTAGCCAACATTTGCCAAGATGTCTTCATCAGTTTTTCCACACTTTCAGATTAGTACTGAGCAATTACATCTCTATGGTATTTCATTAGAAGAAAAACATCTCTCTCCTCTCTCTCTCTCTCTCTCCACACACACACACACACATATATATATATATATTGCAAAGAACCTTTAGCATTTTTCCTTCTGTCTTACTTAACCTAGAGTTGACAGAATGCAGGTTCTCTTATTTTGTCAGGTTTTATGTTATTGTCTAAAAGCTTATGAATGCAAGGTGTTCCAATTATTAAAAGACATACTAAGGCAAAATAGCTATACCCTGCATATCAGGTACATAGCAGATATGCAAGAATATCCACACTACTATATATGTATATTGAGAGAATCACTTTAGATACCCCAATTGCAAACAGTACCATAAGATGGAAGAGCCCTTCTCAGATGCCTTCAGATTTCCAAGTCTATTCATAGGACAATCTGAAAAATAACAACTTTGAAGCCACCCTAAAGGAAGCAAGCATTATAAGAAACATCATGCAACCTTAGAAGTCTCAATTAGAGCTTGAAAAAGACACCATTTTGCATCATAATGTTTTAAATTATGAAAGCAGAGAGACTAGGGGCTTGTAGTCCAAATAACATTTCCAAGCTCTAGAGCAGAACCAATATCCAATAAAACAACTTCCTGCCAAAAGTCCCCCCAGATGTCTACAAATTCCTTTCTGAGACAGCAGAAACCTTTCTAGAGATTATAGAGAGGCAATAGAATATAAGGGTAAAAGGAAAAGCTGTGCCCCTTTCCCAAGGCTTAGGCATGCAATCTGGTTTACTGCTACTCAATTGAGAATCGATCTTGTTGCAAAAAGGCCTGGAAGTTCTCCATGATGCCACAACACCAGCTTTGACTACCTGGTACCTTTCTACAGATCTGAAGCTACAGAAAGACCTGGGAACTCTCCTTAATCCTGCAGGCATTACCTTTGTCTGATATCTGTCTTCAGTTTTCAACCATAACTATTCTGCAGTGACAGCAACAATTTGCAGCAGCTGCTGACCTAATACAAAATTATCAATTCAGTAGTACAGATTTTGGGTTAAAAACAAAACAAATTTTCTCACTGTTTGTATTTGCATGCCCTGGAGTTACATTAAAGCTCTTAGCTGGCATGTAAAACCAGGAATCTAACAAAGTAAAAAATAAATAATAAGGAGGGGGGTGATATTTCATAACTCAAGAGTGATCAAAGTAACCTGCTTCTGTCCAAAACAGAATGCCATCCTCCAATGTTTCCTAGTAACAAAAACAACTTTCAACATTGCCTCTGAAGACAGCTAATTAGACATAAATTGATCTATACGTTAACAAACATAAACAGTCTTTTTTTTAAAATAGAAACTCCAAACAGAAAAGGCACTTGTGTACGTTGTGAATAGGCCAGTACATTAATGCATACTATAGGGAGAGAATCTAAATGAAGGTTGGGAATCATGTGACTCCCCAGTGTTGGTGCTCCATATCTCCAGCCCTCCCTGGCTATCATGTCCAACCACACCTGGAAACCTACATATTACAACAGATCTTCCATCTGTGGTTTGTTTAACAGGGTGTCTAGACCTAGCAACCTGGCTTGCCTCTTCCTCCAGGAAAAAGAAAAAACGGATAAATGAAATTTGATGAAAAAAAGAAATGGAATCTCAGGATATATGCAGATGCGAGCATGCACACACTCATACACACACACACATACACACACAACAGCTTTATTCCAGAAAAAAGGTAGCTTTTTTTGTACATTCTTCTTATCAATTCCCAAACAAACCACAATCATAAAACAAAACTCTGGCTTATCAAGGAAAAGACAAGAACAGACTGCTGAATTTAGGCATCACAAGAAACCAGCTACAGATGGAAGATGTGTAGTTTGTCCACGTAAGGACAACTGGATAGCATGCAGTAGCACATTGGTCATAAACTCCCACTTACTTATCATGATACATGAGCTGAGCCAGTAATTATTAATTTACTAAATGAGACCACTGGATTTCCTTGATCATCTCAAATCAGGCACCCAATTTATCCACATACTCACAAAACAAAAACAGGAACTGGCATTGAACTGAATTTTGTGAGAAATTACAATGAAAGCATAACTTCTCACAGAACCTAAGAACCTATCTTTGAAACAAGTTGAGGGTGTAAAAACCCTTGAGAGGCAGCATCAGCTGAAGCTTTTCATCTCAGTGAGGCAGCAAATCCACTCTGCCCACGGAGCTATCCAACATGCTGAATCTATTCAGGGGGGCCAGAGTTCAGCCCCTCAGATAGCTCCTTTACTTAGAGCTGATTCACTACCTTACTGACATGGAAACAACTGTCAATGTAAAGGGTATGAAAACCAGTTGAGTACGGAAAGAAATGTCTGTTAAATGATGGGTGTATAGGAAACCACTGCAGAAATGATCAGAGAAATATTCTTAGTTGATTGGTCAATTATCTAACCATTCAAATATCCAACTAACAGAATAGTCCTATGTAAGTTCATTTCGACCTAAGTCTCATTGCATTCAACTTCAGGCAAGTCTTCTGAACCGCAGTTTAGGTCAATGACAGCTCTCCTGTAAATGGCACTCTAACTTACATCATGGGGTGATCAGACATCAATAGCAGAATGGAGACCCGAGTGATCCCCAAACTTGCAAAATTCAAGATGTACACATACTCATTTTTCCAGCACAGGAATAGATATCTCTGTACACTGCAACTCTACTTCCCACAGACATGGGGTGAAGGGTATTAGCTGTTGTTGGACTCCATCTCCTATCAACTCTAGTCAGCATAACTAATTACAAGAAAGAGATTCTCCATTGGTGGTGTGACTGCTCCTATTGGTAGTGTGCAGTAACTGCAAACACCTCTCAGCAAGAATCAAAATGCCAGGGGAAGCATGAAGCAATCCTATCCAGTTAGTCAACTGCAGACTTTTTGTTTAAAAAAGTTATAAACTAAAAAAGCAATAATCTTATTATATAAAAATATACAATAAACAACCCCACCATGTTTTCAATAATACATGTATGATTATTTTACAATATTGGCAATATCTCTACATACATAGTTTTGCATGGCTTTTTCTCCTCACCATATCCTTTACATTTCTTCAGGTCTTCAAGAAATTACTCCTGACATTAACACTGTTAGATCCTATCTTAAACAAGGAAGTTAATTTGCACATAACTATAATAACCTGCACCTTCCCACACCATTCTTCTGTTTTTTTAGAACAAAAAGAACAGTTCAAATCCTCCACTATATCATTTCAACAGCAACCAATAAATTACCTACTTCTATTTCTATATCTCCTTTAATGATAGAACCTGTGGTGAAGGACAAAGTATATCACCCACAACATCTTTAACTATTCACAATATCTCAAACAAAAAAGTATGCATAATTTCACATTAATGCCAAATGCGGGGGAAAAAATACCCCAACAGTTTAATAGGCAGCCCATCTCAGAATTTTCCCTGAAGTAGCACGGTATGTTTTCTTTACTTTTTTTTTTTTACTGGCAGGTTTTTGAGCAGATTTTATAAGAAATTTCCCTTATTGCCACATTAACAAGTACTGCTGGACATTCCCAACACATATAATTCAATAACCCAATAAATACCTCCACTGGCAAGTAGTCTGGTTTTCTTTGGTATTTATCTTCAGCACAGTCATTAAGGGGAAGGACTATAAATCAGTGGCAAAGCACCTGCTTTGCAGAAGGCTCTAGGTGCAATTCTTAGCTTCAACAAACAAACAATCTATATATCTCTCAGCCAACACCTTTACAGCTATTGCTAAAAACTGAATTTTCACTACCAGACACTGTTGGCTTGGCTAGCAACTAGTATGTATGTTGTGTAGCTTTCTGGTGGCGTTTCTAACCAAACTTACAAAAACAAACTTACATCTGATGAAGCAGACTTAAGTCTACAAAACTTATGCTACCAACTTCCTCCTCTCAGTTGGTCTCTAAGGTTCTACAAAATCTCTCTGTAAGCCAATTTTGTTAGTTATTTTGTTTACAGTTTTTAATTGGCTGTTCTGACGCTATGTCTGCTATATTTAGGGGTATTTTACTTCAGAAACTATTGGGGGTCTGTAACACTAAGGCTTTCAGCAAAGAGCTTATCCACGCACAGGTTAAAAGACTATGGTTCATAGTCTCCATAGAATTAAAATACAGATAACAAAAGGTCAGTGTTATTTTAGGATATCTCCATAAACTTTTACATTTCTGCTTAATTCCTCTCTCTCTCTATTTTTTTCCCATATGACCCACAGGCAGCTGCCTTCAGTCCCAGTTTTAGGGAAAGGGCAAGGGGTAAACAAGAACAACAACAACATATTCCTATGTATTTCTTTAAAATACATTCCTATAGCAGTGACAAGGACTTCACTGACATGATTTTGTATTGTTCTGCTTGGACCTTTATTGTTATCAATATTAATTTTTCTTACGGTACACATCTTTCTATGTGTTCTGGATCCTACTTCTGTGTGGCAGCTTGATCCTTGGTATTTTCATGTAGAGGAACTCATGTCAGAAATCTGAACTCATGTCAGAAATCATATACAGCAGCTGCCATTTAGTATAGGGAATAGTCCAATGCAAACCCTCTCTGTTTTTAAAGTAAGCTTTTATGGAACATCCGTGTTGAAAACAGGTCTCCCTGACAACACATATTACTGACACTTTTCCCACAAGGTTCCTTACTAGCAGTTACTAAATGCATGCTACTAGAAGGTTTTGAATTCCATTGTCTAATTCACTGAAAGCCACAAACAATTTTCTAAATGCAAATCACAAAATCTAATTAGATTTGTTCTTCCTCAGTTATCAAAATGCATAACCATTCGGGCCATCACAGAAGCTTGATGAAACATAACCACACATATCAGAAACTGTAGTAGGACCTGATTCATTTCATATATTTGATGTGTCATTCTATATTAAATTAAGTTTTAAATTGAACTTCTATTTGTCCATCCTATTTGCCATCAGACACTATTATGTTCAATAATCCAGCATGAACTAACAGCCTTTGTTTCCACCATTGGCACAGGAAAATGCAACATGTCTCTGCATGATAATTTAACAAAATTTGAAATTGCTAACCTTCTTCATTACTATGTTTTGTTGCATAATTCATGATTTAATTCTAGGAATCTCATTGTTTCATAAAAGGGTGAATAATATCTTAATTTTCTATAGAATCTTAACTGTCATATTTAGGTAAAAATCAAGCACTGAGGCAAAACATTTCATCATGTTTATCCTCCCCATTAGACCTTTAAATAATTATCATTTCAGTTATTCCTAGAGCTTTTGTACCATTCCACTCCTCTGTAGAATCTATTAATCACATTGTTAATATATCTTGAACATCACATCACTGAAGGGGGGAAAAGCCACCCTCAAGAGTCCCCGGTTCCCAGAGGTATTTAAGGCTGGAAAGACAAAAGAAAAAAAATAGCTAGCAACATGAATTATCCCAGTGTAACTGTCAAGCTGATACTCTCTGTTTTTCAGGCACAAAGGTGTCAAAAATCTATCCTTATTTGCCCCTGCTGAAGTACCACGCTAAAAGGCAAAAACTGTACTACTGCTTGGTGCTTAGCAGTGGGATGCCAAGTGTCCTAGCATTGCCTTACAACACAGTAGGCAACCAGCTTCAAGCATGTGGGAATCAGGGAGGGGTTGGAAAGATTACTTTTTGGACTACAGGTCAACATGATCATGCAGCCTGAATGCTACAGCAAGTCTTTTTAGTAAGTTTTGGCTACAGTAGATATGGACACATGGTCTCAACACCAGGCAGCAAAATATCTTGGCAAAGAAACAGTTATCATTTGCAAATCCTGGATTTCCAAGGAGAAAGAGGCATGTTGTAGGCCCTTCTTTACTCCCTCAGTCCAGCTGCAAGAATGAGTAGGCAGTGTACCACTCAGAACCAGGAGCTGGGTAGCAGCTTCAGTTCTCCCTTAATTCTCCACAGCAGTCCTCTGTTAGCACCTCAAGCAGTCAATCACACTGATGCATGCCAGAAAAAGGACTTCTCATCTCTAGCTACAGTCATCTTTACACCCCTAGGTGTATGCTGTCACTACTGCCACTGCTACTACTTTTATTGTTGTTGATATTTTATATTCCATCTTTTCACTAGTATTGAGATCCAAGGTAAGTTACAAAAATGAAAAGATTTATCACTTTCCTCTACTTTAGGATCATATATGATTATTGTGGTTGTTCTGACAAGGAGGTAAAATAGTTCTGATGGAGTGATGTTTGTGTGCTTTGCCTGCCACAGGCACTGAATGGTACATGGATCTTCTCCTGTTATGATGCCATAATTCAGTATGCTTAGAATCAAATGAATACCTGAACCATTTCAGCCACTGAACATTACAAACAAGCACACAAAAGACAGTCACATAGTAAATCACAGAGTGTCAGTGACTGACATATTAATATCTTGTTATTCTTTTGTAAAAGGGGATCTCTTTCCAAAAACATATCTGAGTCATGGATAAAGATTGATCAAATAGGCCATGGAGCATGATTAAATGCTAATAATAGAATTGAAAGCAGAATATAAAACCTTAAAATTAATAAATGAAATAATGTTTTATGTTTCTGCACATTTTTACTACATTGTGATCATAGAGAATATGGCTTTAAATTCTTATTAGTATATTTTTAGTGCCGATTTTATGGTTTGAAACACAACTGAAAATGACTATTTTGGTGGCTTCATGCCAAGGATGGGAAAAGAGTGACCCTCCAGATGTTGCAGGACTGCAACTCCCATCAGCCCTTACCACTATAAAACAAAATAAACATAGCTGGTTAAATTTAAGACTTTACAATTAAATATTTATACCATGATGATTATTTGTAACTAGGTTCCACACAAGCTTAAATTTTCAGAGCCAGGTTTATAGAACTCAACTGCTTAGCCTTCTCAGGGCAGGGGCCATTATACTTTGGCATTTTGCTATTTGCTCACAATGGCAACTGTTGGCATTGATCCAAGTAACAAATGAAAGCCCTTCTGCATCTCTTTCAGGTTCTAACAAGTAGCCAGTACTCAAGTCCTTGCCCTCATAATGCCTAAACCAAAGCAAATATGTTCAAAAAGTTTAGGAAGCTTCAAAGCTGGCACATGGACAAAACACACAAGGCAAATCTCTCTCTCCCTCCTGCCCTGCAAGATCTTTTCATGGGTCGTAATCTGGGTTGGAGTCCAAGCAGTCTGAGGCATGCCAGGAAGAGGATATGGCAGCCTATGTACTTCCTTGGGCTAGATATAATTAGTGGCATGTTTTGTAATAAAGAGACCATCCATCACCAGACATTTTCATTTTCAAATATTCCACTGATGATAACACAATGAAAACAGAGGGTGTACCTCAGCACTAATAACTTTCCCTCAAATAATAAGCAAACTCTATCACAACTAGGCATTTGTAGAAGCCAACAAGGAAACAGGAATCTTGTTGGTCTCAAAATAGGAAAAGAGAAGCAGTGAATGGAATATTAGGGGGTGGAGGCAGTTGTCTGTGTATTGTCATGGTTATCAAGAAGCCACTTCAGATTTAGACTGGGATGGGAGGTTTTACTCTTGCACTAGGCCTTCAGAGATCTCTACTGTTTTTCCAGAAGCAGACTGGTTCAAGTTTTCTGGAACATGAGGAAACTTCAGGAATGACTGCTGATTCAATGTGGTTATCTTCAACCTTATTTAAAAGGAGGAAGGAAGAAACTCCAACAAATGTGAAGCAGTATTTGTTCATGTCAAAGAAACCATCTGAGTATATAAAACTACTCCTTACTTCAGGGTAGGGGAAGTTTGACCCATGCCATCCCAATTGTGTTTTTGTGGCCTCTGCCTCCCCACATTCATTAATTCAATCATTCATTTATTGGTGCCTCATAATGCCTCCAAAGGTCCCATACCTAGGGCACATGGAGATAATTTTGTTATGTTTTCCTCCCCTTGGTTGTTTTTGGTCCAGAAAAAAAAGGCTTTTTTTCTAACAGGAAGTGGTCAATACAATCCCCTACACCCCTGACAACTGCCATCTCTGCTTTATATACTCTTATGTATACCAAGCCAGACCACTGACCATTCTAACACAGTGGAAATGGAAAGAGAGGGGAATAAAGGAATTAAGTAGCACTTTGAGACTAATAGGTTTATCTTAGCATGAGCTTTTGAGGACATTGATCTACTTCTTCGTACATGCAGTGGATTAACAGGCACAAAAGCTCGTGTTAAAATAAATCAGGAAGAACGCTTTCACGCTACACATTTACAACTATGATGCTACTTTAACTCCCACAGTTCCATTTCTGGAATTCTGTGATTTGTAGTTTAGGGAGGAATGTTTACAATTCTCAGCCAAAAATCTTTAGTGCCTCTAACCAAACTACAAACCCTAGAATTCCACAGGATGCAGCCATGATAAAGTAGAATCACAGCGTAGTTATGATGTCTCTATATCTTTTGTATCATGTTCTGTGTACAAGTGAATGTATTAAACATCTGAAACAGACAAAATTCAAACCCCAGGATTCCATAAGATGGACCCATGGCAGTGAAAATGGAATGATCACATTATAACTGTAGTGTAAAAGTGACCTTACTCTCAAAGTTGTTGCTTGGTTCCTTCATCCTCCCTCCTTCCCATTTTATACTGAAACAGACTAACATAGCTATCTCTTTGAAAACAATAAGAAAACTAAAGAACATCAGTTTCAGTGATATTTCATGCATAGTGAAACCTTCCCCCCTTGGATGTAAGGAGATGTCAGAATTACTTCCCAAGAAATCAGGATAAATTTTAAAGGTATCATAACTCTGGACTAATCCATACTAGTTCTGGAGAATTAACCATCAAATGTTTACAATATTTCATTCAATATGTTAATATCTTGTCTTTCCAATAGGTAGCTAAAGACAATAAACACAGCTTTCCTGCTCCTCACATCACCCTCACAGCAAACCTGACAGGTAAATCAAGAGGCCAAAAAAGAACTGTCTCAACTACAGATTCTGGGAGAAGGAATAAAGGTGGAAAGGAAAGAAGGAATAAAGAGGTGAAAAAAGATGAGAGGAAGTTGTGACAGCGATAGCTGACCCAAAGTTAACCAGTGAGTCTCACAGCTCAGTAGAGACCTGTACGGGAATCACCCAAATTCTAGACCAATATTCTAAACACTACACCACATCAGATCTTTTTTCTCCTTTCTTTTCTTTCTTAGGGAATAAACATGTTCCCAGAAATAACAGACTACGGTCAAAGAAGGTAGCTTCACACTGAGGCTTCCCCTCCTCATATATACACGCACACATGCAGACACACAAATACCCTCCGAAACATTTAGCTCAGCATCTCTATTATTTTACCATTCCTGTGCACCAATAATCTGGAGTGGAGACAGGAAGCAATCAAACAAACAAAAACATTGGGTAACATCACAGGAACTAGTAAGGTGAACCG
Organism: Ctenosaura bakeri; assembly: GCA_948474755.1. Lineage (NCBI taxonomy): Eukaryota > Metazoa > Chordata > Lepidosauria > Squamata > Iguanidae > Ctenosaura > Ctenosaura bakeri. The sequence goes on from CAOLHI010002863.1 coordinate 152,823, forward strand.
CACAGTTTTCAGGGAGAGACTGATGCAGGGCTACCAATTTCAGTGGCAGCCCTGTGTTCCTGATAACATATAATTGCCCATATAAATAATGCAAAATGGATACATTCGATTGGGAGATTATATGCACACATGAACACACCCCTCCGTTGATTGCATTTTGAGCAAAAGCAGTAACATTTTGCCGTATCAGGAGGAAAATTATATGGAGATTTAGATCTCACTCTATTTAAAACAGCCAAATGTGCAACCTTGATAAGGATGACAGTCAATTAACATGGTTATCAGCCAAATACATATGGTTTTAGCTGAAACAAGACCACTCTCTCCTGTACTCGTACATAATTCTCCACTGAAAATAATCACATGGTAGCCATGGTTACACAGCATAGATAAGAGCTGCAATTTTTCGTCTAACAATGTGAGAAATGGGAATGAATTCAGAAGCATTTGATTCTTCCTCATATACACACATCTGCTCTGCATTTATTTTCCCTGTTTACGCCTTGTCATACAGAAACTCCAAAAATATCTAAATAAACAGATTCTTCTATGTTTAATTAAAACACAAACACAATTTATCATCAGTGCCAAAGTACAAGTGGCAAACCATTTTCTAAAAAGAAAAATCCAATGTCATTTTTTTTAAAGAAATGCATGTGCATGTTTGCACACACACACAAACACACTTTATTTCAAATAAAAATCACCATGTGTATTACTCATCCAAAGCCTATTTCTCAAAAGAACTGCAAGTGGTAATATACCAACTGGCACAAATTCAAATTGCTGGCTTCTGGATGTAACTAATGCTGTAATCCTAATGCATGCCTGTTTGAAAGTCCAATTGAATGCAATCAGGCTTGCTCCTGCAAGTGCTGTAATGGCAGTATTTTTCCATGGGTTAGATACATACACATCTAATGCATTACGCTGCACAGCGACCCCACCCACCCTCAATCTTTAGCATGTAACTTATCAGCAATATCTCTGAATGCTGAAGATCAAAAACAGTGGGAAAGACTAATATTGATCTCATGGCAATACTAAATGTACTGAAGGAACCAATATATCTGCAGCTTCACACCCAGCATATCTAGGGCTTGAAAAACTGTGTCGGACCCTTTTCTTTGCCTTTTGCCATAAAAATAACTAGGGAGGACCAGTTGTTTTCTATGTGAAAAAAAAGAAGAAGGATGTGTTAATACATTGCAGAGAGCCAGTGTGGTACAGTGCTTTGAGCACTGCACTAGGACCGTGGGGAATCAGGGTTCAAATCCCTGCTCAACAGTAGAAACCCACTGGGTAACCTTGAGCCAGTCACACTCTCTCAGCCTCAGAGGAAGGCAAAGGCAAGCCCCTTCTGAACACATTCTGCTAAGAGAAATCTGTGATAGATTTACATCAGTGTCATTAATAGTCAGAAATGACTTAAAGACATACAACAGATACATTTCAACTCACCCATTTGAAAGAGTGGAAGAAAGAGGGCAACTGTAATGCAGAAGGCTTTTTTCTCAGGATGAAAATTATAGCTTGAGCTAGTGGCAGTTTTTGTATGGTGTGATCTTTAGCCATGTGTAAAAGTGGTTCCAGAGTTTCCTCCTACCAGACTTGCCTTCTGAGTGGAGCTCAGCTCAGGACACTCCAGCTACTGGGAAGGAAGGAAGGTCCATGCAGCCCTTAGCACTCTTTGCTGTTCAAAAGGGTCTCCCTGTCCTTTGGAGCAGACTGGCGAGGACATGGGAGATCCAAGGAGAAACAATGAAAACTGTCTCTCCACAGTCTGCTGGTGGAAATGCTCTGCTGGATCAAGCACTTCCTGTGGGAGAAAGAGTTCTTCCATGTTGTAGAAGGCAAGGCATGGATCTCTAAACTAGTGGTTCTCAACCCCGGTCCTCCAGATGCTTTGGGCATCAACTTCCAGAAGTTCCAGCCCACACAACCAATGATCAGGGATTCTAAGAGCTGAAGTCCAAAATATCTGAAGGACCTACAGTTGAGAATTAATGCTATACATGATCTCTTAGGTTTGAGGTGGGGATCATAGTACTTTCTTATTTTTTCAATTTTTTTTATTATTATTATTATAATATATATATATATATATATATATATATATGAGAGAGAGAGAAGATAATGAAAAAGCATATATACATAATCATATACATAATCAGTGCAAAAGACATGTGATCATTATCTATCATTATACAGATATTATAGTTCAATTTCTGAATATTCACTTCTTCTTATTTCTTACCACAGACAACTTTCTCTGTATAGAAAAAATAATTTTTGTTTGCTTCCTGCCTATCTTTTTTGGGTTTATTCTATGCATTATTAAAGGTACCTCTGTAGATTCAAAAACATTTCGAACACATATTGTATAGTTTTTTCGTTCTTCCCTTGTCTTGCTTTGCCATCAAGTTAGAGCACCGACACTTGTATTTATTTATCATCTTTCCCTGTTTAAACAGGGTATTCAGTACTAATAATGATCAGCTGCTGTGGTTTTCGCTGTGATTTTCAGTATTGGTTCTATCTTCTAGATTTTGTTAAAATGCAACTCCCAGCAGTCCTACTAAGCATTGCCCATGGGGAATGCTAAAAACTGCAGATGGACATAGTTTGAAGACTATATTATTTTCATTCCATCTTAGATTAAACCTGACTCAGTTGACCCTTTGAAGCTGCTTTATACTGAACAGAAACATCTACTCCAACATTGACTATTCCAGTTGCCAGTGGCCATCCAAAGTCTTAGAATTCTTCCATGTTTCTGGTATCTTTTACAGTTAAGTCTTGGGGCCCATAAAAAAAGAAGGAAATGGAGTCAAATGTTCAGGCTGATATCAGTTTTCGAGTCAAATAAATGTGTTCACAAGAAGGTGGGTCAGGATTCACAAGAAGATGTTCCCAGCCAAGTAGTTCTATCCAAAACCAGTCAAGCTTAGGTAAGTCAAGGTATACAAGTCTACTCAAGAAAAAGCTATTTGTACTGTCATAGAGCAGTCAAAACCCTGGATAGCTCCTGTTAACTATAGGAAGATTTTGTCTTGGCAAAGAACTGGAATCATCTGAAGTCTTTTTAAAAGGCTGCCAGCACCTCATCTTCAAGCGAGTCTCTCTGGAAGAGCTGGCTTCAGTCCTTACAGTGTTTGGGGCTGATTCTGCATCTGCATTCTCCTGTGTTACCGTGCCACAGCACTAAGTACAAGGGAATCATCCCTAGAGTCTAAAGGATGATGGGGGAGTTACATCCTGAAGTTTGGAGTGTATAGAAATGGCTTGCCAAAAGTTTCCCCCACCCCAATGGAGTGGCCTCCAATTCATCTGATTGCTCAGAACAATGCAGGATGAAGGGAAAATGATATTAATCACTGGAAACTTTCATAGCTGGAGATGCCAGGGATTGCATCTTCTGCATAGAAAGATAGAAAGCACATGCTCTGCCACTAAGCCCTGATGTAACAAAATGGAATAATCCCACTGACTCCACCCTCATATCTTTGTAGGAAAGATGCTATACAACTGTAATCAACATACCCACTGAACAATTAGAGGTCTGGGTTATACTACACTCAGCAGGTATTTCACACCTTCCTAGACAGACCAAAGAAAAATGATCTTATCTGTCCAGTACTATTAACACTGCCCCCAAGAGATATTTTTTTAATGGACTGGGAAAAAATGGCATCAGCAGTTTGCAACATTATTATTAATCCTAAAACACTGTGAGGCCATTCAAACACAGAACCAAAGAAGGGCTAATCAGAGAAGCTGGTACCTCAATACCAGGTACGATGCACTTTTCAGGACACTAAAAAAATAAGAATGACGGAATTTGTATGTTTTAACATTACGTTTTAGTGGCTAAACACACTTGAAAATCCCATAACTCACCAACCTGCACTGAATCAACATATGCTTGGAAGGGTGAGTCATTCTAGAGCAAATACATTTTTAAAGCCCTAAACTTGCCTTTTATAACTGTCAAGTATTGGTTAATTCTCTTCAAAAGCAGCTGCAAGCATACACTGAACTGTTTTCCCCTTCTAATATATTAGAAAAATGTAAATTCAAAAACCTGTTTTTTTTCCAGTAATGATTAATACTTACCACTAGAAAGACCTATTTTTTTAAAAAAAAAATCTATCTAATTCTGTAAATAAGACAGCAACTAAGAAGCATTGTGGGAACAACATCTATTTAATCCTCCCTACTTAGAAACCATTTTTCTCTTCTACACAGTCGTTTTAGGTAAAATTAGGCAAAATCATGAGATGTAATTCAAAATTAATGGGAACTATTGAAACCATTACTTAATGCACATGCTACAGGAAACTATGTTTTAACCAAAACCAAAATTCAGGTCATTAATAGAAGACAATTAAGCATGACAAGGAAAACAAATTAAAAATTCAGTCATTTTTGGCTTAGCATAATAACAGTACAATATGTGCAATGATGTGAGCCCACAGTTTCCACTGCTACACAGGCGGAGCTGACTATACTTCTTGGTATTCTTTACCAAACATTTTACAGTACATAGGCTACCAAAAAATAGGAACACTTCTCAACAAACATGTACGAACCATTCTGAAATACTATACAAAACTACCCCAGAGAACATCCCTCTTCCGAGGCTCTCCAGATGACATGCATGGTGCTGCTTCCACTTTTATTATCAGAACAACAACCTAGTGAAGTAGGTTAAGCTAACTAAAAAATGCCCAATGAATCCTGTTCCATCCATGAAATATCAGTGGGATGACCAAAAATGAACATAAAGGGCACTTAGAATTTCCTGTTATGAGAAACACAGGGTTGCTCCCAGAAAATGGCATCCCTGTGTTGAGTTTCATCTTCCTGCTCCACAATGTTCCCTAGAACCTTCTCCTGTGCCCTGGTGTCACCATGTTGTGTTATCCCTTCTTCTCCATTTTACTGGCAGGAATAGTGTAATTTATGGCAAGAAGACACAGTGAAAATTATATTAGATCTTACAGAACCACAAAGGGGGCTCTGCTTGATCTACAACTGTTATATTTGGTGGCAGTGTCAGTAAAAAAAAAAAATTCAGTTTCACTTGAAATTGCTCCTGCTGAGGTCAAAGATGAGACCAGTTATTCAAGAGCTGCAGTTGAAAGCAGCTTTTTGTGTAACATTTTGCATACGTGCCACTCACTCAATAGTAAACGGACAGGTAGACCAGCAGATGACCTCTGCGGCTCAGAGATATGTGAGATGAGGAGTGAAAGAATGAGCTCAGGAAAGGGTCAGGAAGGGCTTTGCAGTTTCAGAGGACACTGCCTAGCCCGAAGAATCTCCTTGACCTCACCAGTCATGGAGACATGCACATGCTGGAGGCAAGGATAACTGAAAAGTGTAATGAGAGATGTTGGGAACTTCATATCAGTGATATGAATACGGGAAGGAGGGAAACACAAGAGCCAGCAACACAGCAGGGAGCAAAGATGGATTTGTCTGCATGAAGGATGAAAAAAAGCCAAAAAATATATAAATCTGAAATAACTATGTCAATTCAGTAAGGTAAATATGTTTTGGAGACCTGATTTGTATAACTCTTCTAAAATTACACATCCAAAATTGCACATTTGAGAAAATATGGTAGTCAAAGGCATTATAAAAATGGGCATAGCCCAACAGCATAAGAACTAATTCTTTCAATGCCTGGCTACAAACGATTAAGGTGTCTTTCTCAAGTCTTAAAGGGTCATGGCTTTACACAGAGTTATTTGTGGTCATCTACATTAAGGGCACAGCCTCAGGATATCCCTCCCACCCCTCCTTCACCTGGCTTGAGGGGTCACACTGGCTTCTCTCAGCAAGAGCACAATGGCAGTGAAAACCTATCATATGGGTTAGATTGATTATTCCTACAGTGTAAGCTAGCCACCCTAGAAGCTCAGAGATGCCAAGCGCGGAGTGTTCTACTTCCTGATCCCTCTGTATCGTGCTTGGGACAAAATGACAAACACATCACTGTTAGACCAAAGCAAGAGAGGAAGTGCTCCAGCTCTTTCCCTGCAAGGTTCCCTCTTGGAGAGCTGATCTCCAGACCTCTCTTTCAATATGAATCCCCACAGGAACAGAAAAGGGAAGATGGTTCCAGACACATTCCACTGAGGGACAGCAGAAGTTAGATCTTCTTTGGAAATGAGATAATATAAGTATTATTATCTTATTTCCAAAGTATTATTATCTTATTTCCAAAGAAGATCTAACATCCACTGTCCTTCAATGAGATAGATGAAATATATGGAATGATCTGAGAACTTCTGGGGTAAATAGTATCATGGGTAGCCCCTGGCATGTGTAAGCAATAAACGGACAAAAACTGCTCCATCTGGTTATAAACCAGACGGATCTCTGAAAGTTTGAACTGAGTATGTCTTATCCTGGTAACCAAAATAAGAAAAGCACAACATCCATGGCAGAAAAACGCCCAGGCTGGAAATGACTTTCCTTCACTATCATACAAAAAATTAATTTTCTTCTCCTTCCCTTTTATCTGAAACTAATTTGTCTATTTTGCATGCAGTGGCCCATGGGTGTTGCACAACAAAACAGGAATGGTGGGGATGCCTGCAGTTGTTTAGATCACACAGCACAATAGGACCTATCTAGCAGATCTGGCTAGAAAATTCAATGCATGTCACTCAAAAGCATCTCATGATGTTTTCTAAAATTAACGCCAATGGCAATGGCTGAATTACAATACACAACTGATAATGGCTTCAATTATAAAATAAACACTGTTCTCTTTTAACAGCACATGTAGTGAAGCATACGGTTATGCCAAGATTTTTTAAAAAGTTAATCCAGATAAATGAAAGCATTCTGGAAGCCTAGGTTTCTCACACAGAGCTAACAGGGTCTTCTCACATGGCCATTCCCTATTCCTGACTTGAAAGAGATACTCTGGTAAAATACTGGGGTCAGGGACATACTTCTCTCCCCCATCCCCAAGGCTACAGCAATAATTTTGCACCACAACCACAGCAATGCACAATGTGACAATTCAACAATATGACTATCATTCACATAACTATTATTAATTGGACACTGATATTTCACCCATTTAAGCACCATCTCTGGAACAGACACACGGTGTAACCGGCTTTCTGCACTGATGAGCATGTGATGTGCACAAGTCCCCCATTTCAATTCTGGCTTTTTTATATTGTAGACACAAACATTCATATTACCAAATATAGACCTTGTTGATGGGGAAAGTTGTTAAAAGAATGAAATGGGGAATCTCCTTGCAAGTGGAAGTGGGAAACCAACTGTCACAACCTATAATTTTGTTAATTAAATCGAGATCTTACCAATGTGTTATAACAAAAGGGAGGGAAAAGATGACAGAAGTGTTATAATGTATCGACATGTTAAATTAGCACTGGATTTCTGAACTGTAAATCTGCAAAGTTCCTAGCTGTGAACTGGAACTTCTTAACAGGAAGAGCTGTTTGATGATGCAAAGAGACTGGCTCTGTAGGTGATGGGCCTTTCTTTACTTGAAACACTGAAGTAGAAGATAGACATCCACCGCTCAGAGAAGCTATTATGTCAGATTCTTACTTTACACATTCAGTATTGAGCATGGGCTTGGACTAGATGATCTTGGAGATCACTTCAAATTCAAATTCTATGGTTTTAATAGGCAACAATGCAGAAGGAGGGGAAATGTGCAAGAAAATGCCATTTTCTCCTCTGTTGTCCAAACAAGCCTGTCTAATATTGTAAAATCCTCAAATTTTGTTGTCACAGTGAAGGCTGTGGCAGGAGTGGGAGCATGGTAAACAGGAGCCTGCAATTGTCTGGAACCTAGAAAATTTACATTCTTAAACTACAGCTTCCAGAAACTCCCAGTCACATTGCTATTGGAAGTTGTAATTGAAAACTAACTTTTCCAAGATCTAGTTTGGCTCAGGGTGCAAATCTTGGAGTAGGAGGGCTGCAAAATATGAAAAATTACTTTTTTGAAGTAATTCATTCCTGCTCTGTTTGTTTAGAGAGTAAGTCATTGTCATTGCTTAGTAACTTTTTGTATTACTTGTTCTGATAAAGTAACCAAGTAATGTTACTCACTACACCAATGAAGTAACTCCTTATGTTACTTCTGAAGTATGACCTTGTTACAGCCTTATTACCAAAATATGAGGAGGGGGAAAGTAAGATATTACATATCCAGGGGTAGCAGTGTTGACCATACAGCAAAATACAATAATATCCAAAACCCACAAAACAGTGATACTGTGAGTGGAGTAAAACCAAACACAGGAAGTCCTAGCCCCCTCCCATGTATTCTAGCCCCCTCCCATGTCTGCCATGTCACATGACTACCTCACTATACTGTGGGTGGAAAAAAACCAGCCGCCATTACATATTAGCAGGAGGTCACATACCACAAGGGGTCCCAGCCCCTTCCCCCTTCCTCAACTGTGGCACTTCCTCATTGGTGGAAAATGTTGAAGTGGGAGTGTATGTTGCTACCTGCATATAAAGTCTGGTCAGGCCTCCATGCTTTGTTGCGATCTGATCTCTTGATCGCCACCCAGCTGCAGCTGTTTGTATTTTTGTATTTTTGTATTTTTGTACTGAATAAACCTGGCCTACGGGCCCAGCCTTTTGGACCAAGAAACGTCTTGTTCATTTGCCTGTTTCTCAGAAAAAGCTGGCTCTCCCTAGGGTGCTGGAGGTGACAGTTTTTGGCGCCCAACGTGGGGCCCGTGAGAAGCGGGCAGGGGTGAGGAGCACCCAAATTAGTCCCTCTGCCCAGGGGAACAGACGGGGAGGCCCCCTCTGAAAACCGTCTGATTTTGGGGGCAGACATCGAATTTTTCATGTCAAGGCGCCAACGTCCCTTTGAGACGTGACAGGAATTTTCGCAGTACGCTCCCTGATCAGCGGCAACAGAGGTTCTACCTTCCTGATCCAAAAGGCTTTGGAATCTGAGTAGGGTGAGGTCTGGAACAATTGGACGCCTCTGGAACTGCCCCCTGATTCACCTCACCCCCTGGTAAGCCTCCGAAATTGATTAGGGTGAGATCTGGAATTATCAGAAGCCTCTGATACATCTCACCCTCTGGAAAAGTCCCAAAAACTTTTTAAAGGGACCGCCCTAGATAGGTACCTTTGGGCTTGAAATTAGTTTTGAGAATTCTCTTGTTGCTCTGTGGCTGCGTGTGAATGGGGAGCTCCAACTGTCTGTTGATGAATTTGCGTTCTCTGTGTGTGTGTGTTGCGTTCATTTTGTGCCTGGAGTGAGAAATGTCTGTGCATTTGTGTTCCCTGTAGTTTTATTTTTTGTTCATTTTGTGCCTGGAGTGAGAAATGTCTGTGCATTTGTGTTCCCTGTAGTTTTATTTTTTTAATTAGTGCCCTCAGTCCAAGGAATTCCCTGGGTGAGGGCAGGCATGGCTGCAACAGATTCTTGCAGCATGTCCCAGGGCTGCAGTCAGGCAGTTTGGCTGTTTGCCCTGAGATTCCTCGAGATTCCTCTGCCTGAGCTCCTGCCTTCATCTTCAAACTGATCCTTTTACATTTTGCGACTTTTATGGTTTTCCCCAGGGATAAAATCTGGTACTGGGATTGATTTATGAAATGTGTCTGTGCTGGGAGCGCCCAGCTTCTTGTAATCAATAAGAAAGGATATGGTATATTATGTTTATTGAACAGGGAATTTCTGCCTGCATCTAATGCCCAGAAATTTGAATCAGATTCAATGAAATGTTAAGAATGTATCTCTTCCTGTGATATTCTTTTAGCCTGTTTCTCTATTTGCTAAACATTAACAGGTTACATTATGTATTGGAATTGGGGTTTCTTTTTTTCTTGCACTTTCCCAAAGGGAATGAGGGGCGTTTTCCTTGCTCAGCACTTCTGCCAAGGGTTATCCAACATGAAAAAAAAAACTCTTTTATATGGAAGAAAAGTGCTGGACTTGTGTTAAACATTCATCTGTGCAAAATCTCTTGACTGCATCTCTCCTTTTCTTAAATAAGACATATTTTATTTCAACAATTAAGTGTGTACTGCCCTTATGTTCTGATTTGTTTCATTTTTTTTAAGGAACTCTTTCATTCCATTTCCTGCCACTGAATTACAGCAGGAAGAACATAAATCTGTTGTTAATCTCTGCATTGTTTACGAAACATGTTTTCTTTAACCAGAAATCCCAGGCCAGCAAGATAGCCTTTTCTCTCTGTTGTCTCCTCCAAGGAGAACAAAGAAGGCGTGAATTTGTTCAAGATCAGCAATTGTGTGACTGAGAATGAGCCAGTTTTCATTTCTCTGCAGGAACTTGGGGATTTTCTTTGGGAGTGGTTTTGGGGTGATTTTTGTGCAAGCATATAATTTTTCTTTTTTTCCCCTCTTTATTTTCACAAATTGGCTCTTGCATTTGTAGCTCAGGAAGCCCAGAGTAGACTGGCCACTGAAGAAGAAGAACATGCCAATCCACCACATGTTAGCCAGCCAGAACAACATGTTAGCCATAAGGATTGCAATAGGGAAGTTGCAGAAAAGGAAACTGTTCTTTTTCAAAATCTGTTCTTTCCCAAGTTTCTAGTCCTCAAGGAAACATTCAATTGTTAAGCTGCAGATCTCTTTTGTCTCTTGAGCATTTGCATAACAATGGGGCCAGACCATGACTCTTCAACAGCTCACTTTTTTTTAAAAAAATCTCTTGGTTTGAGAAGGTGGGGGTCTTGAGACAAACCTCTTTTTAAACTTCATCCAAAATTTAGTAATTGCCAGCCAATTAACAACGTTTGTTTCAGCCAGAAACAACCTTTTTGCTAACCACTGCAAGATTAATACTTTTCTTTTATGCGATTTTAATTTCGGCATTCCAAATTGTGCCAGTGGTCTACACTGCAGGGATGGTGCATCGGCTGAGTTAATAGATACTAACATGCCAAATATAGTTCAATATAACTAAATCTCATGCATGATTGCTGCTTTGTATTGTTGTTGGTTTTCAAAGTTTTCATGTTGAAAGATTTGAAAAGGGCACTCTGCCAAGTAGTGCTCCTTGATTTTTCTCTCCAGCATTTACCTGCACTGGCCAGATACACCCCACCATTGCTGTTTTGTTTTCTTGTTGTTGTTTTTGTTCCTTATCAGGGACATATCAACAGCCTGCATGGCAAGACGCCCCCTCAGTCTCGCGGAGGGGGTGCTATTAAACTGTTCCTTGAGTTTTCTTTTTAAATGCAGGTACCCTGATTTAGTTGTGAGAAATGGAATATATTTTGGCTTCTGCAATATTATTAACAAGTATTACTAACATATGTATTGGCTTATAGATTGTGGCACATTTTGGATATATTTACACACATATATGTTTTAGTGTTTGGGCTTTTGAAATAGTCTTGAGGGGCATAAATTTTAGAGGCTGGCAGCTTGGAGCCATAAGACCTTGAAGAAACGGGAACCAGGCGCCCGTGTCTGCAGAAACGTTTTTTTTTGGTTTTTTGTTTTTTTTTAATGCTTGATGCTTCAGCCGATCCTGTGTTAAATTGTTTCATGAGTGTTATCAGTTATCTCTCACAAGTTAACTCTCTGGCGGCAGCACTGATCCAAAGTAGTTGTACTCCTTGTTCACTCACATTGTGATTTCACTTTAGTGAATTGCTAAACACACCAGGAAATGGCTTTTGCATCCAATTTTTCATCCCTTTGTAATAGCACCTTGCTTTACTACTCCTCTTTGCAGGAATTTTAACCAAGAATGGTTCTGCATAACTGTGAATACTCATGGCCCCTCTTTTTGTATCTTAAAGCATCTTGACTACACTTTGATACCAGAGGGGGGTGGAAACCCTCCTGGATAGGTTTCCTCCTGCTTTTATTACAGAAGATTTTTCCTTTTGGATACTTGAAGAGGGTTAAGCCCCAAACCTGAAAATAACAACAACATCTTAAATGTATTTTTACTTCAATGTTTTTAATGTTCCAGAAACTTTTGCCTATGGACTGTGTATTTGAATTTGTAATGCTATCATTCAATTGCCTTCATTTAAGTTTTTGATTGCTGATGTATTTCTTTGTAATTGTTGTTATATGAGGTATTCTTTTAGTAATTTCCGCTTCAGTTGTTATGAGTGTACTGGATGTGGGATGTTATGCTTTCTGCCTTCCCCCCTCCCTTTCTCTCTCTTTCCTTTTTAGGTATTTTTAGTGTGATGTTACGAGATTTATAGAAATGTGGTAGAATTTGAACTCAGAACCCACAGGTTTGCCTACTTGTATTGATTTTCAACTGATCTTTGTTATTTTTCTGAATTGTTTGCATATTGCTAATGTAAACTTGAGCACAACCCCACTCTCTTTGTGTCTGGGGGATGATGTGCTTTGTTGTTTTTATCTGCCTACAGATATCATTATTAAAAAGACATCATATCATAGAATAGAAATTTCTGTTAGATAGACCAAAGAAGATCTTGTATGCCAGAGAATACTGTCAATTAATTGCTGATTTCTCTTACATGCTGTTGCATCTAAGAAGATCAATTGTTGATTTCATGTATCTACTGCTGTACCTATGTGAAGTGCATAACTAGTTTCATATATCCATTATGTGTACATTATAGTAATAATTCTCTTTCTAAAAGCCCTCTATACTAGCAATATCCTTTTCTTGTTGGGATTATGCTACAGTACTGATCTACTGCCCTCCCACATTTTTCATGGAACTGTTTCGCCTTTCTGATTGCTTTCATTCACAAAAGCCTGCTTTTGAATTACAGCATTTCAGGGTTCCTCTGTTTTGCAGTTGTTGCATTGCATTCACGTCAATGGGGATTCATACAGTGAACATCGTCCATTGTGAGTGCATTTGTCCATTATTGATATGTTTGCCAATAAGTTGTTACTGTGGTTCAGACCTGAGCACTAGATATCTCTTTTGATATCAAATAATTTGACCTTTTGCTGGCACACCTGGCTTATGCATTTGCAGGGGGTCCCCAAAATGCAAGTTCCCAAGGAAGCAGCCGATAAAGACAAGGATTTCTTCCCTTAGGCGGGCATTCCAAAAAGCCTTGGTCAATTGCTCTGGGACCTGGCTTGCAGATGCATCAAATGCATTTTATTTTACAATGATGCTGGATTTGCGCCAATAAACAGCAAGGCCGTGATAAGTGCTGCACATGGATAGCAGCAGTTCAGATCCGCCTTTGTCCAGCCTGAAATTTGCTCTGTTCTTAATGTCTCCTGGTCTGGCCCTCAGGCACAATGTTTGCTACAAAACAAACAAAAACACCCTGATTTTGAGAGTTCACTGGCTGAATTTCAAATTTTATCCCGCCTTGCTGGAATTTGCTTTGTTCTCACCGGACCAAAATTTCCCTAGCCAACTCTGTCTGGGAAGCCTGAGGGGGGAGGTTGAAATGGAAGATGCATTGTTATAAAAATCTATTTGTTCTGTGGCCCCTGCTCGCTCTTTATCCTTACAGGAAGGACCCCAGCGGCAGACTCAAGCTGCTATTTAGAAGGAATGCGCCAGATATCTGATCTTTTAGGGACATTGGTTCTCATTGGTCACTCCGGAGGCTGACCTGAGACTTCAGTATTGGATTTTGAACTGTGCCTGTTAACCACTGGAAGTAATTTCAGCACTGGCTACATCGACAGTAGATTAGGATTGATTGCACTGAAACTAAGCAGGGTTGGGCCTGGTCAGCTCTTGGATGAGTGAAAAGTATTTTTGTCTTGTTTAACTCTGAGTTTCTGTTGTCTATCGCAATGTATGCCAATCATTCGTAATATACTACCCAATGATAAGCCTGTTGATCTACCTCGAAGGGTCAATGTTACTAGAGAGTCTCAAATTCTACTCCAGGGATATGGGATGGGGCTGGTACTTCCTGTGTGAGGGGGAAACTGTGAGTGGAGTAAAACCAAACACAGGAAGTCCTAGCCCCCCCCCATGTATTCTAGCCCCCTCCCATGTCTGCCATGTCACATGACTACCTCACTATACTGTGGGTGGAAAAAAACCAGCCGCCATTACATTTAGCAGGAGGTCACATACCACAAGGGGTCCCAGCCCCTTCCCCCTTCCTCAACTGTGGCACTTCCTCATTGGTGGAAAATGTTGAAGTGGGAGTGTATGTTGCTACCTGCATATAAAGTCTGGTCAGGCCTCCATGCTTTGTTGCGATCTGATCTCTTGATCGCCACCCAGCTGCAGCTGTTTGTATTTTTGTATTTTTGTATTTTTGTACTGAATAAACCTGGCCTACGGGCCCAGCCTTTTGGACCAAGAAACGTCTTGTTCATTTGCCTGTTTCTCAGAAAAAGCTGGCTCTCCCTAGGGTGCTGGAGGTGACAATACCATTATTGAGCCAACCAAAAATGCACAAAATATATCAGACAAGCTTTTGAACCTCCACTGGCTTCTTCATTAGGCAAAGGTGTCAAAAATCACATAGAAGAAGATGGCAAAAAAATGACAATGTTAGATTTACCAGGCTACATTTTATCAATATGTTGTTTTTTTGTTGTCAATTACAATAGTAATTACAGTCAGCCCTCCACATTTGCAGGTTTCACTTTTGCAGATTTGATTATTCATAGATTATTTGCTGTTACCTCTGCTGCTTCCCTAGGCCATTTTTAATAGGGACTGCAAGCCTTCTGGGGCTGAGAAACTGCAAATAAGGCTTGTAAGTCCTTATTAAAAATGGTGTGGGGCAGCAGTCGAGGCAGTAGTAAGCCCCACCAGCCACCCATTTCTGCCCTGTGAAGGAATCCTGATGCCTCCAAGGAATCAAAGGAATATGGTGATCAAACTTTTCTGTGTGTTAAATATGGTTTTGGAGGGCCTAGAGTTAGTTATTCATGTTTTTTTCACTTTCACGGGGGTCCTGTGGCCCTAATCCTAGCAAATGTGGAGGGATGACTGTACATTACTTTTAAGTGGCTACTTCCAGGCGATTGCAGGGAGGATAAGCAGAGCAAGGCCTAAGAAAGTAGCAAGCTATGGGAAGTAGGAATTGGATGGAACAAAGAACTGCGTAAATGCTAGAAAAACAAAGTGAAGAAGAAAAAGCCACAGGGAGGGATCTGAAAGAGGAAGAAGCAGAGCGAGAAAGAGAAAGAGAAAAACTGAGAAAGCAGATGGGAGAAAAATGACTACAAACTTCAAAGGCAAACAAAGTATAAGTTCACATGTTGATTTGATATAATCACCCAAATCTTTGGCTTCAGGCCACTCAACTACCAGGGGGCTTTAGCGAACATTGCTAGCAAGTAAGAAAAGGCCTTGAAAGAGAAATCAGGTGCCACAGCTGCACAGGTATGCTTTGCCAGATATCAGAGAAATCCATGACTTATAAGCTGCATTTACTCCCTGGCATCTTTAAGGCAATTTCTTTTTGCTCCCCATTGCTATCTAATGTATTGAGGAAGACCTAAGATCAAAGTCTTAGACTGAAGATCTTGTTAGCATACTAACAGTCTTCCAGTATGAAAATGTGATGCTTTTGCGTCTTGCTAGTGCTTTAGAAACAAAGAATCACATACCTTTCAGCCTAATGCATAGCAATACTTCCATTAATTGCACCTCCAACACTTTTTAACACACTTAGTCCCACTCAATTTAAGAGATGCAATTATGCATGACTAGGTTCAAAACTATGCCAATATCAAGTGCAGCCTACTCAATGCCAAATGAACTTATTCATTAACAAAAAGGTAGGATTTGTATCAAGTTAAGTGCTGGAAGACTCATTTTGGCAGCTGACTCCAAAGTTAATATTTCTATACAGCATGACAATACATGCATGAAAAGCAAAGAGGAGGCAGCTGTCAAAATCTGATTACCATGCACATATTCTGATGGGAAATCACATGGACTGTTCCAATTATCCACAGACTAATTTGGAAAATAAAATGAAAGCAGCTATCTTTTTTCCTCTCTTTTTCTCAATCTTTCTCTTGTTTCTGTAAATTACGACAGAAAGTATACAGTTAAGCAATAACATTTTACTCATTTCCAAAATATAACGGGGGTGGTGGTGGTGGTGGCTGTAATAACAGAAATACAGAATAACTGACTCACATGGGAAAGGTCTAAAGAATATATAAAAAACAATAACTAATTTCAGCAGGCCTGCATTAAGATTTCCATAGGCCCTAGGCATTCTTCTATTTGACTCCCTGCCTCGCCTCAACTAGGGATGTTTTCATAAGCTCTAAAATCCTGTTTTCGTAGGCCCTACAATTTTCATAGGCCCTGGGCATTATGCCTAATGGATAAGGCAGCCCTGAATTTCAGAGCAACAAAAGCATGCCAATCCAAAGAACTGACTGCTTTTACGGAAGAGTTTTAGGAAGCCTAAACCAGGGATGGTTAATTGCAGCAGATCTGGGTGCTAATTTTCTTCCTCAGGTCATTCTGGCAATCATACAGACTGTTAAAAGGAAAAAAAAAGTCAACAAAATGGAGAGGAAAAAGAGCACTAAATGGAAATGACCAGAAGTTTTTTTAAAAAAACAATTAAAAAGAGCAGGGAGAGGAGAGTGCAACCTATTTACAAGGTAAATCATATCCCCCGGAAGTTTCCAGAAGAGGCAGTTCACATTTTCTTTAGGCAGCAAAAGTTAGATGAACCTGAAGTGGCTGAGGGCTGCAAAAATGGCCCTGAAGACTACAAGGAGCACTTTGGATAACTTCTTCTGAAAAAAAGAAGTAGGATTTTCTCATTCTGGCAAAGGATACCTAACCCAGGGTTCCTCTAGCAATAATATGAGAAAAGTCACCAGGCAGAAACTTTAAAAAGACTATTTTTAAATTAAAAACTGTTCTGTATATATAAAAATCCAATTTTCCTATTTGGAGCATCACTTTAAAGCAATACAAAATTTTAAAAGAAGGAGGATTTTCATGTATTTTTTAATTTATATGCAGCATTTACATGTTCCCTAATGCAGAAAACAAACATTAAAATGCAGAATCAAATCATATCAATAAAATTGACTTTTTAAAATGTCAGTGAAAGAAATCCTTACCAATATAAAAACAGCAACAAACTAAGAGAGAAACCAACTGAAAACCAAAAAGATGGTCAAGGGTAAGCACCTAATAAGCTTCCCCAGGTACACTGTTGCTTGCCCAGCAATAGGGGGCACTCCCAAGAAGGCTCTCCTCCATAGATCAGAAAATGGTGGGACTCATTTCACATTACCTCAGCTCTTCTGACTAAGAAATAAAGACTGCATTACTGCTGACGAGTCCTGAAAAGACCTCCCAAATTTTCAATGGTGGGGAAAAGGCAATAGAGTGCAAGTCTTTGCTAGCCCCACTCTCTTCCTCAAGCACCCACTGGTGAGAGACAGCTGAACTTGTCCCTAATAATAGTAAATGCCAAAATGTGACAAGTAGTTTTGTTATGTTTGCTCTTCAACTTCAGTGACAGAGAGATAGGGGAGGGAAAACAAAAGGAAAAAAAGCTAACTACAACTTGAGAGCTGTAAAGTCAGTAGTTAAGCAGCCAGGTGGAGACCTGATAGGATAGATTCCTCCTCAACCACAGAAATATCCAAAGTTCTTCTACCAGGAAAGAGAGGAAATAGCTAGGTAGTGAATGATGATCAGAATAAGACTGAAAATCTTAGAGAGAAAGGGGGTACAAAGGTACAGGCCAGCTCTGCAAGGCTGCATTTCTAGAAGAGGAAGTCCATCCATACAGATTATGGGTGCTAGAAGGAGCAAGAGATCAGTAAGGAGGTATTTCTTTCTCCTCCTCCTTCTTCTTCTCCTTCTCTTCTTGTTTTCAGCCCACTCTGTTCAGCCCACCGAATGAGACTCAAAGTATCTTACAAACTATTTAATTTCAATATCGCAGCATATGTACAAAAACATTAGTGTATATAGCATATAATTAAACAATGTATATAGTTTATAAAAGTAAATAAATAAATAAGCAATGTATATTAAACAATGTATACAAAAACATTAGTGCATATATATATATATATATAGGATTAAACAATGTATATAGAGTTTTAACACCAATATAACATTCATTAAAATACAGAACAGAAAAAGTTTGACAAAACAGCATGCCTCTATGCACATACAATAAAGGAAACAATTGAGTTGTAATGATAAAGCTTGATAATTGGCATTGCTGGTGTGCTCTTTTCCCACTGTGATTTCTGTTCTTAGTCATGCAAGCATGTGGCAGAAAGTTGACAACTGGCCTCAGCTAGTTCTTAAAGGCTCAAACACATTCAATATATATGGTGCCTTAAAATATCTAATGAAATAGTTGTTGTGCACATCAGACTTCCATCCATAAAGCAGGTCTATTAATTCAGGTAATTAATGCACATCCTTCATGGATACAAGTTTGAGGAAAAGTATTTTGCCTAAGGACACCCAAATTAGTTCCAGCTGAAACGAGGATGTGAACCCTGGGTTTTGTACTTCAAAGACCAGCCTTCTACAGAAATGAATTCCTTGGACTAAGGAGACCATGTTAACATTCAGAGGCTTCCAAAAGTCAACACCAAAATTCCAGAAGAGAGCCTACGAATTATTTGAAATAAGTTCAGAAGGTAGGGAGATTAAACTTTTTACAACATGAGTTGGAACCAAAATGTGCAAACTCACACATAACACAACTGCCAACCAAAACTTAAATACGTTTCTATTTCGCAAAGGCATCCACCACGCTGCCTTCCAGAGCTGTTATTTTGTTTTCAGTCATTTTTTTTGTATTGTTCACTGACGGCTGTATCGCTACACTGTTATAGCAAAATTATTACACTTTAACTACAGCAACATTCTGCAGAATCCTGGGGACTGCAGTTTAGTGAGGCCCACAAGCTTTCTAGCCAAGAATTCTGATTGCCCCTTCCTAAACTGCAGATCCCAGGATTCCATATGATATCGCACTGGCAGTTAAAGTGGAATAACAGTACAGTGTGATAGGTCCCAGTAACCTATCAGCTCCAGAGACCAGGACAAGGAGCAATGGATTCAAGCTGCAGGAAAGGAGATTCCACCTGAACCTCAGGAAGAACTTCCTGACAGTCAGGGCTGTCCGGCAGTGGAATCTGTTGCCTCGGAGTGTAGTGGAGTCTCCTTCCTTGGAGGTTTTTAAGCAGAGGCTTGATGGTCATCTGTCGGGATTGCTTTGAGGGTGTTCCTGCATGGCAGGGGGTTGGACTGGATGGCCTGTGTGGTCTCTTCCAACTCTGAACTTCTATGATTCTATGATTCTATTTTCCTTCTCTCACAACCTGGCCTCAATTGCAAAGCCGGGAATTAACCTGTTAATTAACTTGTTTTGCGAGATAATCTGGTAGATTTTACTGGTGATTTTGCCTAATTAGTTTCCTCAATTAACACTGATGTTAAAAATATGGTTTAGTTAATTCATCCATTAGCATTTGCTGGAATTCACCAGGGTAGATGCCTCTCCCTCTTTCACACATTCAGTGAAACAGGAAGGCCTGTTGCCTCAGGAGAAGAAGGATTAGGATTGGAGGAAATACATCCCATAACGGCTAGGGAGGTTAGAAAGAGAAAGAGAATGTTCAGGAGCTCAAAATCTTCTTTTGCTCACATCGTGTTATGCATTTAGGTAACTACTCTATATACTCATGTATAAGTCAACTTCATACATCAGCAGAGGGCAGATTTTGGCATCAAAATTATGGATTTTGCTACAACCCTGTAAATAAGTTGGGGGTAAAAACTAGGAGCATGTAAGAGGCAAATCTCTTCCTTTCCTTCTAAAAATGCAGAGAGGGAACCTACTTAGAAAGAGCTAAAGACAAAGAGAGAATCTGTTTATTTGGGGGACTATCATTGGGGGGGGGGTGTAAATGGCACTGCTGATCTTCAAATGTCTACAGCCATTTCCGCACGACACTCTTATAGTGCAATGATTCCACTTTCAACCTCCTATGGAATCCTGGGGTTTGCAGTTCCGGGAGGGGCCAGCTGGCCCCTCCCGGAACTGCAAACCCCAGGATTCCATAGGAGGTTGAAAGTGGAATCATCGCACTATAAGAGTGTCATGCGGAAATGTTGTACATCTATACAAATACAGATGCAGGGAAGAGCAAGGAAAACAACCTGCCCCAGTGCAAAGGCAGTGACAAGATGCAGAGGCAAGAATCCCCACTTGGCATGGTAGGTGTGGAAACAGCACTCTCACCCCATTACCCCTCCCTGACCCAGACCAGAGGGAAAAAGGCAGTCCTCCCTCCTTCCCCACCTTCCTTTTTGGTCCAAAAGGCATACAGCAGCAACACAGGGGAGCCTAAAGAATGTGGTGCACCCACAATTTTGAGTGCATGAAGTCTGGCAGCAGGCATTTTTAATAAGGGCTTACTGCATAAGCCCCAGCTCGTGAGGCCTGCAGAGAGACTGAAGCCTCACAAGGCTTATACAGTAAGCCCCTATTTAAAATGGTCACCACTACTCCACCTCATCTCCAGACTCCAAAATGGTGGGGAGCAAAGAGCTCGCCCAGCCATTTGTTTCCAGCACTGACCTGCGGATAAGTTGACCCAGGTTTTTTGAAGTGGGGGTTTGTTTGGTTTTTTTGGTCAAATTTTTTGACTTATATATGAGTATATACACAAGTTCCAAGTCCCACCAAGCTCCATCTCTCTTGGCTGCTCCCTCCCTGTCTGTTTCTCATTCCCCAACATTCTCTTTCTGCATTTTACTCCTCTTAATTATACACTTCATTTAAGTGCAGATGATGCCACAGACTGAATTTGGGATGTCTGGCTCCCCTTTGTAAAACCTGTGTTCTACCGCTGGTCTTTGCAAACTGACCTTCTTGATTGGGGGGGAGGGTGCAAAAAGGATGCAGTGATTCATAGAATCATAGAAATGTAGAGTTGGAAGAGACCACACAGGCCATCCAGTCCAACCCCCTGCCATGCAGGAACACCCTCAAAGCACTCCCGACAGATAGCCATCTAGCCTCTGCTTAAAAACCTCCAAAGACCAAAACTTCAGTTGTGACTTGAAGTTGTGAGACAAGATCCTATGCTTTAGGACAGCCTTTCCTAGCCTGAAAATTTCCAAGTGCACAGAACTCACTCACAGGCAGCAATTATATTCATTACTCTGTAGTCCATGTAGGAAAAGAATAGGTTAAAATAATACAACTTTAAAAGGACAAAAATAAAACTTTTGGTGGGGCTCATTAAAACAGCATGCCTCCAGGGTCTACAGTGACAACCTCCATGAGATCTTCCTATAAGTCTTACAGAATATCTCCAACCAAATTTTTAAGTAATAAGTTAAATAAAGATAACTTAACTAACCGAACAGTTTGTAATATTAGCATTGATGCTAACTAATTAATTTCCCCACATCATTTAACATTATCAAATTAATTTTCAAAAAGAACACTCCAAGTTCTGCTAGTTATGCCACTTGCCAAAACTGACTGGGAACATTTTCAACACTGAGATACAGAAGAAGTTTTTGGGACTGTTACTCAGGCCCACATCCTCTCATTTTATTCTCTCTTCAGAAGTCCAAAGAGAGATTCCAAACTAGTCATGCCTGTAGATGAACAGGAAAGCTTTTGCTTCTCATTCCAGGGGTCCATTTGCACATATAATTTGATTGCAGCTGCTCTCCTGTTATGCATGAAATGTTCTCATGACTGTAGCTCTGGTGGCATGAAAGCAGAATGAGATTGTTCTCACATCATATCCAAATACAGTACTTTGTCAAATCAAGACTGCAGTTTAAGCATTCATACGCAGAAAAATAAAAATCAGAGGTAAGCCAAAACAGCCCTGGATCTTCCATCAAATGACTCATTTTTTCAATACAACAAGCAAGGAAATCATTGCAGGTTTAAAGTTTCAGCTAATGCCATGAATGCCTATATCTCAGTAGTAAGCTGAGACAAAAGGCTGACAACAGATCACTATGCTGACCAGCGTACAAAGAACTGCTGCTACACATACACACTCTCACATAGTGGCACTGAACTTGCTTTTCTCGAATAACAGCCCCTCCTTGTGTGACAATCCCAACCACATTTGAAACTAAGGGATTTTACAAAGTTACATGTGATCTGGGAAAGAAGTTTTTTAAAAAAATCCTACTGAACATGACCAGCCTCTTGAACATTATTCAAGATAATTCTTAGATATGGATTCTGGCCTGTATTTCTTCTCAAGGACTCTAACTTGATCTGACTTTTCCAACCCAGCACCCTCCAGATGTGCTTGACTACAACCCCTATCCTCCCCAATCAGCATGAGTAATCCTGGCTTGGAATGATGAGAGTTGTTATCCAACATATCTGAGAAAGCTGTCTTTTCATCATACCCATCCCAAATATACCTAAACTATTTATTCAACTGAACTATTATTGGCAACCGGAACATGATGCATAGTCCCTTATGTCTCCTGCACAACATTTTGCTATTTACTGAATGTATGGAAGATTTGAGTTTAGATGGATAGTGTAGGTCAGTGGTTCCCCTCCTACATATATTCTGAACTTGAGCTCCCAGAATTCCTTACTGTTGGCCAAACTGGCTAGGCCTTTCAGGAGCTGAAGTCCAGAACACCTTGAGGACCAAAGTTTGGGAACCACTGGTGTAGGTAAAGGGGCTCCTTAATCGTTTCTGCCTCCAACTATTTTTCATGCATGAGAATCACCCTATTTTTCTCTTGTCAGAAGGAAAGATATGGTGATGAGTATCTCCTTCTCAGTTATGACAGGAGGAAAACAACATTGAGAATAACTATTCTGAGCTAGTAATAGATGGACAGAAAAGGGCTAAGTTGCTATTTCCTCCAGTGTTCCCCTGCTTAGACTTACAGCTTCATGAAGTTGACTTTGGTTTAAAACAAAAACAAAAAACAAATCACTCCATACACCTTTGTGAAAGCATACATACAACTGCATGCAACTGTCAATTTAGACCTCAGCAATCAGATACTGAATATTATATCTTGTTGTATCAGTTTTCTGATATGATAAGAAAGGTTTCACACACACATATTTAAACACAAGGAACCATTTGTAAAAATTCTCTACTCTGACTAGTGAGCTAGCCTTATCAGCTGCTTTTCTTCCCCACTTCTTTTCTCCGTTCCTCTTCAACTGTTCACCTGAACTGTAAGCCTTGGACACGGGATGTTTTTCTTTTTATACAGGGCCTGGGATAAGTCTAGATTCTGAATAAACCATCAAAAATTAGTATACTAGAGCCAATGGAACTGATAGTTCTCTCAAACCACTTAGCTTGTTTATGTTAGAGCAAATAACAGAGCCACCATTTTAAAAACTTACAAGAAAGACACCTCTATGCCACAGCTGTCCCAAGTTTGCAATATCATCTGGACCTTCATGAGATTTGATTCCTACACAGAATTCTGAGCAAGCAGGGCCTGCCTCATTCCTAGAAATGCTGGGTAATGCTATGCATTTTCATATATTCTTAATCATATGGAAATAATCAAAAATAATGAAATATGAACTGGATGGAAGAGAAGCTGTGAGTTTTAATATCCTTGGCAGTGTCTATTCCAAGATAAATGTGCTCCTGCATAAATTTATATGGTACAAAATCTGGAGAAGTGGGATCACTGCCCCTACCTCCATAAACAACACCCTTATCCTTTAGAGCTTGCTTATGTTTGCATTAACATAGCATACTGTTTTACCATGAAATCAGAAAAATAATGTGTGAAAATTTTAAAATGCAGTTGTGCCTCAGGTTCATACCAATTAGCCTGTGTTTAAAATTAGTACTTCATTGTGTATCTCTTATATCCTTGCAAGCAGAATACTAATGTTGCATCAAAACAATTCCTCTCCACTCCCTCCTCCAGACCCTGAAGCATATGCACACGCTGCCATAAACATACATTTCACATTAATGGAGTATCTGCTGCATTATCATGACAGAGGAGCATAAAATCACATATTTTTCAAAATAAGTATGTACCAAGATGCATCCATGGTTTGCACCATCTTTCCAAACATGCCTGCAATTCTGTTTCTTCCCCACTCTACAACCTATAATTCCTGAAGGTCAAAATGCTAGCTTCTCTTCATGTCCTAGGAATGGTGAATACATAAACAAGCATCCATGGGAAAACACATTATTTTCACTTTACCTGAGCCTTTAAAATTGTACTGAGCTTTATTTACTACAGATTGACTTAATATGACAAGGTGCTAAGTGTCATACTTTTAATTCATCGCTCCACAGAAACATTGCTCCAGTCACACTGAGACTCATTTGCAGCCCAAAACAACCCCCAGAGGAACCACATGTAAACATAAATCATGTTCTTTTATTGTAACTAGGGAGACAGGCTGGCTTCTACAAGTGAAGAAATGCATCATCAAAATGTGCTGTGTGTTTTGTTCCCTTAACACAGTCTTTCTGACAATGCAAATCCTCGTGTGATTTTATACTGTAAAAACCTGAAAACAGCCTTCATTTTACAAGATACAATCAAAAACAATCCTTTTCCAGCTGTAAAGCACTGGATGCATTTCATTATCTTGTATTACACACTTATTCTGCACACTTAATCAACACAATAATATAAGGTGGTGAGGATCACATAGCCTGATCTGTAAAACCAGAAGAGCTACTTCACACATTTTTAATTTACATGGATTTTAAGACTGATGTTGCTATTGACGGTTATTAGGCAACAGCTCCAGGTCAAGTTCACCAGTTTTTGTCTTGGGAATGAAATTAATGGAACTGACTCAGATCAAACCATTCTAAAGTCAGATTTATAGGCTCTCATTGTCCAGTGTGGAGAGGAATACATGGTCCACTAGGAATGAGAAAATAGATAAAGGATCTCTTTGAAGATAAGCAGGTCAGAAAAAAGATGTCCTCAAAGCATGGGAACACCATATATGAGACACTAATTAAGATGTTTAGTTTACTCAATAGCTATTTAACTAAAAATCATATATGGATAGACTTAAATAGAGAAGATGAATAATGTTGTCCATCTGTTTTATTGTTTAAAATAATAAAAAAATGTTAAAGTTTACCAATGATGTTCTAACAACATATGATGTTATTATAAAAGAGTGAATAACTCTTAGTAACCTCAGGATACTAAATGTATTTGAATAAATGCAGTAAGCAACTCCTAGGCTGCAAGTGACAACTTGAAACTGTAGTATTACTGACCCATTAACTCCCACTAACATTGGGATTAAAATAAACAAGCAGTTCAGTTTCTTAAATTATATTTAACAATCTTGCCTACTGAGTCTGATTTTTTTTTAACCGGTTAAAGTCATTCTCATCTGATGATGGCCTACAGTTTTGAGCTATTCCTACACGTTTCCTTCACCCAGCTTCTTAAGGCTTCTTTAAGTAGACAGCACTTAGGTCCTCTCAAATTTTATCTCGTTTCTATAAATCTAAAGCAAAATGCTGACATGTATCTGTGAGCTTCTGGCCACCTTCCCGCCCTTTGCAATCTGGGAAGGAATCAGTAGAAAAATCAATACACAACCATCTACCAAAGCTGCTCTCCTTTTTACCTTCCTTTCAGCAGCAACTAATTGAGCTTGTTACCAGGAGGGCACTGCTAGGTGTCAACAACAAATTCACAGACCCTCTAGAGAGGCTGTGGGCCAGAGAAGGTCAAGACAGAAAACACGCACTTACCATCTTCCTCAGAATACATACACTCCAGGTGTATCCACAATACCTGCATGTCAAGTTTCCCTAAGTGACTTTTATTATTTCTATTCCACAACTTGGCATCAGCAAATACGAGCCAAAGAAAGCGATTAAGTGAAGTCAGGGATGGTCAATGCCACATTCACTTACCTACAAAAAAAGAAGAGGAGGGAGATTGAGTTGGTAAATCACAACAGCTCACTAAGCTCTTTACAATCATGGTAAATTAGCTTTGACTCAAAGAAGGATTGCAAAGCTGCTGAGAAGGAAATAAATAACCTTGTGCTTTTTAACTGATCTTGATTTCACCTAACCTTATGAAAACAAAATAAGTAATAATATATTTATTAGGAGATCAAAATAAATACATATTTCCGGTTGTGCTTGCTGAAGAGCAGATGTTACAATGGAACAGGTGGTGGAAATATGAACCCTCTAAAGCCCCCGGGTGTTTTCTCAGGAAGCATCTAATGATTGTCACTAGATCTGTTGCCGGCCTCTCTACAAAGTCTACAAGGTGCAAGTAGTTGCTGGGATTATGCCAGCCATCTCCCAGGCAACTGGCTCTTCACAGGAGCCACAAATAGTAGCAGTAAGTCCTTGCACACACATTTCAGTATTGCATTTGTGTCTCCCCTGCCCTCTGCCCCACCTACCACCCCAGCTGTGAAATAAAATGCATTCTGGACTCTTGGAATTATTAGAAAAGGGGCAATACCCTTTCTTGGCCCTTCCTCTCATCTCACCTTCTGCTGACAAAAAGCAACAGATTGAGTATAAATAGCAAATAAAACTAAAAGTTTAAAAATACCCAAATAATCTATTAAACTTTAGAAGTGTATTAAGACTGCTCCTGTCTCTTGAATATATGTTGACACTGTATTCCTACTAATCAGATAAGTACATATTGGATCTTTTAGCATATTATTTATTTTTATTATATCTGTACTCCATTCTTAATAGTGAGAATGTGTCCTGTGTTGGCCAAGCATATGTATACCCTTTGTTTTTCCCTGTATCTGTTCTTTCTTTCCTTCTTTCTTTCTTTTTCTTACTCTTTTTTTTTTGTGCAAGTTTAATAATAATAAAAGAGAATAAACTGAAAAGCAAGGACTAATAATAAAAAATGAAAATAAATTCGGAATTAGTGCCTTTCTGTTAAGTACTGCAAATAAACGTAACTATTTATCAATTAATGCCTTTGATTTTATATCTCATTCCATTATTATGGCCTAGTGTTGTTTTTCAGTGCACACATCAGCAGGCACAACCAAGCAATAGTAAACTGAAAACTCAAATCTGGATTAACCTCCTCCAAGTTTTAAAATATATAATATTCAAATACAACAAGGAAGCAGTAGCTAACCTATTCAGTGTGTCCTCTACTCTACAGAAAGAATCTATTTTCATTTTCTATGCATTTTGTTTTACTAGCAAGTTGTACATTCTATTTTAAATTATAAATTCAAGCATACCTTTACCAGTTAAATGTGGGCAGTACATTCACTTCCATTTTAAAGCCTTAAAAAAAATAATGATCAACCTAAGCAGCTTTATGGTCATACTTTAATTCAAATACATTAAGGATTCAATTCAACGTACTGTACAAATATGAAATACTGTCACTATATAGTAGCATGCATGGTATATTCTAATAAACAGAATTGATTTCCAATACCATATAGTTCTATAAATGTTTAGATCTAACATTTCACAGGTGAGGCTAAAATGTGTATTTGTAATATTAGTTCATTTTACAGCCTGTTGAACCTTGAAGAGAATAATGCTGAAAACAAACGTTCATCATTAATATACATGCTGAAGGGAAGAGGCACATTTGATGCTTTATTTTGATCTTCAGATTTATAAAAAGTCCAGGTGACCTCAGATAAAAGGGGGAAGAGGGAGAACTTTGTTTTTACATAGAAGCATGAGAGATACATGTACTATGCTTGGGTAAATGGAAAATGTGTAACATTGAATAATAGGTCCTATAAGCAACAGCACTTACAACGTGGCTGGCAGTTGAAGGACGGGCAGTTGCAAATATCAGCTCCTCTAGTGTCTCACCAAACCAGAGATCCCAGGATTCCATAGGATACAGCCATGACAGTTAAAATGGAATCATAGTGCTATAACTGTATAGGTATAATATCTCTACACCTTTTGTATAAAGCTCTGCATACAAGTGAATGTACCGAACATCTAAGACAGATAACAGTCATGTTATGTGTCTGAGGGCCATGCTAGAAGTGACAGTGAGAGGTCTATAACAATATATCCCCCAGTTTTCCTTTTTTCAAAAAATGCAGCTGTGTACTTTCTGATCCAAATCCCTCTTCTCAGTTGCTGTCTGTTCTAATGGGAGTGGGGGGATCCACATATAGCAACTAAAGAGGCAGGAAATTTGGCTTTGATAAAAAGCAGGGAAGGAGTAAAATCTGCCTCCCACCCTATCGCAATCCCCTGAATTAAACTCCGTGATAGGTTCATCTTAGGGTTGCTATAAGTTTGAAATGACTTGAAGGCACGCATCAACAAAAAAACGTGCAACAGAACTTGGCTCGTGGCCAGATCTCATTACCTGCCCAGTAAACACTCACATGTTTTAGTTCGGTTTGCTCTCACACTAATGAACATATTTAGGGGGGTTAGCTCATGCAACTGCATTGCTAGGTCAGGCTACCCTGCATGCTGCAGTCCTGTGAGGATAGCCAAGGAATGTTAACAATGGGTGCTTTGCTCCCCACACCATACAGTACAGTGAAGGGAGAGTGAAGCCTGATTAGAGACCATCCGCTGCCATCTTGGGCAGGTAATGAGATTTGGCCACAAGCCTCTCATGCACGTGGCCTATGAGTGCCTCAGTAATTGGTGTCCGAGGTGGAATAGCCCCCTCCTGCCCGTTTCAGCACAGTGGATTGATGGATTGGCAGCCTGTTTTGCCACTCACGCACAAAAAGCCTAAATAATCTGTTGGAACAAAGAGAACCCTGCTCCGTTGCCTGCTTTGCCTTTCCGACGGAGTAAGAGTATATGTATGCTTGTGTGCCTTTCATTTTTCTTTTCACTTCTTTGCTTAATAAACTGCATCCTCAAAGACCAGAACTGGCTTGGTTCTTGTCTCCCAGAATCTCGTACTTCGAACATTGCACGGCCACCCAACCCAGGGAGGGTCATGTGCGCTACACAGTCTCAAGAAGGTATTCCTTTATTATGGGATCATGCTGAACTGTTGATGGTTCAAGACCCATGAGACACCAAGAGTCCTTGATATTCCCCATTTTCAAGGCAACCTTTGTTTTAAATTAAAAAAAAAAAGCAACCCTACATGCAAATATCTCAATAAAGTACATATCTCACTAAACATCAGGGAATGTTAAACTCAACCAAAAGACTGGATGTTCACTGATTTGCACAAAATATTGATTAACTTTATTTGGCTTCCACAGCAGAAGCGGGTAAAATATGCCCCTGAGATTGCATACAGCCTGAAAAATATATTCTGCTGCCCTTGGACTCCTCACTTCCTCAGACCATTTTTCTGTCCAAAAATAAATAAAATAAAATAAAATAAAATATGGTCACAAAGTTTCTCTGCACTGCTTACCATGAAAACAAACAAACCTGTGTTTAGTGATTATCTCTTTTTGGTTGGATGTAGTACTAATTAGTATTAATTTTGTATTAGAAAATCTTTGGTATTTGCAGATGTATATACCCTTTTACATTGGATTCCTATGATGTGTAATCTAACTAAGGGTCATGGTTTGAGCTTTGGATTATGATCCTGGAGATCAGATTTTGATTCTCTGCTTGGCCATGGAAACCCACTGTATGACCTAGGGGACATCACACACTCTCAGCCCCTAGAAAACCCCGTGAGAGGTTTGGCTTAGGATCACCATAAGCTGGAAATGACTTGAAGGCACACAACAACAACAACAACAACAGCAACAACACTGGTAGAGCCTACATGTTGTTGTTTTTTCTGTTGCAAAAAGATTTACTTTCCGAAGTTGGAAAGATAAAATGCTCACCATATATTTTCAATGGCCAGAACATCTTACTGCTCTAGCTATGCATGAACAGACATTTTATATACTTCGATTTGAAGAAAAGGTGTATTTAGAAATATATCCAAGCTATTAATGAAGTAGCAATTACAGTGAATATCCTGGCACCCTTTTTGTGAAGGGGAGGGCTCTGGAACTGCCTCTTTAGGTCCTGTGGAGTGGGGAAGGTCACCCTCAGGGCTGAACTGTGGGACTGGCCCTCATTTTAAATGCTGTAACATGGGACGTTGTCTTTGGGTCTGCCTACCAGCCAATGGCCAGACAGGGAGCAACCCAGCTACTAGACATTCCTCAGGACTCAGGTGTTTCACGCTGAGAAGGCTGAAGAGGAGGTCAATATGTAATGCCTGCTTCAGCTGATTCACACTAGGTTGCTCCTCCTCTCTTTCTCCCTTCCAACTTCATCTCTTTTAAATATGTTTTAGATTAAATAAAGAGCCCTTTATTCAACCTAGCTTTCAGCGTCTTGTTTTTCTATGGTTGGTCAGCAAAGTAAACCTACATGCCTTAGGATCGTCAAGCAGAAACTTTGATAACTTCTAATTTCATCCTCAGTCCCTATGCATCAAAATAGGACCTATGGGAATCCTCTACTCTGCAAATATGTGTGAACATTTTCTTATTTTATAGAACTTCACTTCCTGTTTTATACTAATTTTTTAAAAAAGCATAAAGCTATCACTGGAAACAAGACAGAGCTGAATAATAAGAATGATTAATTTAAGTACTAAGAGTTAGGACAGCAAGTATATGTCTTCAGTATAACAAATCTATATATTGACATCAATGGATTTTAGTTTTATCAGTATATCTAATAAAATACCATAACTACCTCTTGATTGTTGCTTAATCAAGACAAAACAGTATAGAAATTAGAAGATACTGCTTTGAAAGCAGAGAAGGCATCAGAATAATACAATAAAACAATACAAGACAACATCTGGGATTATTCTTCTCAATATACACTGTACATATCTCATGGTCTGTCCCAAATAATTACACAACTAGCAACTTGGACTTCTACCAAGTACTACAAGAACTGCATGAAGGGTGCATTTCAGTCAGTATGTTCCTGTTACAATTTTAACCAACACTGGGAATAGACTTCAAGTTGATGTATTCCCTTCCCTCTCTCTCCGTTTCCTCACTGTTTGCAGAGGTGAATGGATGAAATGGGGAGATCTATGCTTCAATAAAAGCTTCAGTTTTGTCTTAGGGGAATCATGGCCAGAATTGTATCAGCAGCAAGCCAGAGTATGACATGTGAGACAGATGGATTACTGTAGGCATTTGCAGATTAAAAAGAAATGAAATAATTCCCATTTAGAATATGCAAGGTGAATTTTTAGCAAGAATAAATCACAGCAAAAATAAATTCTGTAAGGGTATGCTCCATCAAAAATTATCTGAAATGCTAGCAGTGCAGAGTTGCTTTGGCCTTAATGATGGTTCAGAAACAACAGCGCAGTTCACATGTAGGCACTGATATACACCCAGTATTGTTTGGGTTTGTTATTCAATAGGTGAATTACGTTCCATTTTACTGCACCAGCACAACTGAAAGCCTAGCTGTATTTCAGTTTCATGTGAGCTCCCCACTGTGGTGATTGTGCTTTTGGTCCATGTTCAGTGTAGTGGACTCTTCAACCATTTGCTACAATACAGAATGTAGGGCTGGTGATTTTGTCATAGAAAATAGGAGTCACTGCTATGCCAGTCCAAGCCCTGAGGAAGCTTAAAACACCTGTAGTCAATACAGCATGAAAAAAATAATAGCTTTCCTCTCTATATTGCAACTGCAAATAGCACCTCAGCAAGTACTTCAATCTGGGTAACATTTCTTTCGACAAAGCAATTTTATTCCTGTGTAGCTTTTGCTTAGGCTACAAGGTTGCAATTGTTTCTTTCTGGATTATTTCTCACACAGAATTCTACAGAAGTTCACTGTAACTACTTCAAAGTGCATCACTCAAGGAACATGATCACAGCTGAAAGCCAAAAATCGCTCCCTTTCCCTTAGGGCGAAATGCTGCAAGGAAAAATTCAGAATGCAGACTTGAACCAATTAGGAAATATAAGGGATGTTCTCCTACATATGCATCACAGTTCCAGTCTCTCTGCAAGCAGACAGCATCATGCAGCTATTAAAAATGACTTAAGACCGAATATTTGTAAAATTTTTAGCTCTCCAGTCTGATTTTCTTTCTTTTTCCTATCTATGTATAGTTATTAATGGCCAATGTCCTTTGAGGCACACCGGACCTTGAAGGCAACTAAACCAAGCACTGCAGGAACAGTGAGGATTTCTATCACAGTTACAAGACAATGTAACTTAATTATTGAGAAAGAAATAGCAGACAACTAGTTATTGGTAATTATTTGCTTGTAATTCCTTTTAATAACTACGTTATACCTTGTTGTAACTAACAATGGGAATCTTCACTTTTTCTGCAGTGTAAGAGTAAATTTTAAAGTTACTTTTAAAAATTTCCTTACACCTTACTTTAGTATGATCTCTGGCCTCATGAAATATTACAGGAATGTAGCTGCCTCATGCCCTACATGGGTGACAAAATAGTGGATAGGAAGACAGTGTTTTGTACTATAGACCAGAGGCTTTTCAGCATTCAGATGTTATAAAAGTAACCAAAAAAGT
Source organism: Ctenosaura bakeri (assembly GCA_948474755.1). Lineage (NCBI taxonomy): Eukaryota > Metazoa > Chordata > Lepidosauria > Squamata > Iguanidae > Ctenosaura > Ctenosaura bakeri. The sequence goes on from CAOLHI010002863.1 coordinate 185,262, forward strand.
AACAATTTTATGTATTTTGACAAAACAGGGTAAGCAAACAGTTACTTTTGAAAAAGTCTAACCAACTACTGGAGTTGAGAGGGGGGAGGTGGTGGCTCTCAGAAATATAACTGTTAAATAATTATCCCTTAGAAGTAACCTTTGAGCTCTGGAGCAGACAGACTTCATGCTCAGATCTACTGAAGAAGAAGAAGAGGAAGAGGAGGAGGAGGAGGAGGAGGAGGAGGAGGAAGGGGGAGGAGACAACAACCACCACCCTGGAGGACTGACTGACTAGTCTGGCATATGAATCAATGATTTAGAAAAAAACTCTGAGCTGCCCAACAGATTGTACTACCTGCATATCTTGTAATCTTTGAGGAGGGCTGCAGGCCAACCAAAGGTGTTTTAGGAATGTTAGAGAGGTCTCTGGGGGATCTTGGTGACTGGTAAGTGTGTTAGCGGTGATTCCGAAACTGAAAGTGAGATACACACAAATACATAGTGGCACAGTGGTTAAATGCCAGTACTGCAGCCACAAGGTTGAGAGTTCAATCCTGCCAGGCTCCAGGTTGACTTAGCCTTCCATTCTTCTTTAGGTCAGTAAAATGAGTACCCAGCTTGTTGGGGGCAATTAGCTAACACATTATAAACTGCTTAGAGAGTGCTTTGCACTGATAAATGGTATAGAAATACATATGCTATTGCTACATATGGAGAGAAAAACTGTGGAGGGAAATCCTGGAAAAGAGAGATCTGTCAGTTCAATGAATGGGGTATAGGTGTGTGTCCACACACGTGCACAATGTATTTCTATTTTGTAATCAGTATCTTGGGTAAACTACTTGTCTCTTAGATTCACATGTTTGCCCCTCTGTGAAACTGATGTTCTACCTAGCTCAATGCCATGTTGTGATGGTGTCTATTCTACAATGGTGCCTGTTCCCAATGTGGCCAACAGATCCAAAAGGTTAGTGCTCTTAGGCAAAATAATATTTTCTTAGTCAAAGTCTGCATAATGTATGTAAATTACAAAGAATCTAATTACCGATGTCTGCAAAATTAAGACTGTGATAAATACTGTACAGATAAGCACTGACCAAGGGGTAACTTACCCTTGCGTGCATGTAAACCACCAAATAAGCTGGTCACTGCATGGGGAGGAGCATTTTAACTCTCCCTTTCTGCTCTAGACTTCTGCTTAGATGCAGAACTGAAGTAAAGACCTCTTCACCTCTTGGCAGGGAATGAGAAAGGGCCAGCTTATAAATGGTTAATAAGTTTTGTTGTTGTTGTGTGCCTTCAAGTCATTTCTCACTCATGGTGACCACAACATGAACATATCATAGGGTTTTCTTGGCAAAATTTATTCAGGGGCGGGGAGTTACCTTCCTCTGAGGCTGGAAAGTAACTTGCCCAGGGTTTCCACGGCCAACTGGAAATTCAAACCCCCGCTGCCAGTGTCCTAGTCCAGCACTTAAACCACCACAGCAATTTAGCATTTGTACTTGATCTTCTTGTAGTTACTGTAGGACAGGACCTATATTTTCCTCCAGCCCCAATTTCAATTTCAAAATGTTCCATTTCTTGAACGTTTACAGATCTGTTTAGTATGTGTAAGAAAGGCAATATACAAAACATCATGTACGCTGCTGAAAATCAAAACTGAAGAACCACAACAAACTCTCCCATTCCCTTTCCTCATGAAGGTAACAAGCTACCAATTTCCCCTTTCATGATAAAACGTTTTCAGCCACCACACATTAGACAATACAGCGGTAACTAAGAGGTTTTTCAACATTCAGTGAAGCTATGCAGTGCCCTGAGAAGGAAATCAGTCCCTCCCAACCATAGACTCAACTCAATGTTTCAAACTGCAGTTCTGGACACTTTGGGTGAAAGCTTTGGATCTATTTTCAGGCACATCAGCAGCACACTGTTGTTGAAAGCCATGTCTCCTATTTCACAGCTGGTGACAGCGCTGATAACTTCCCTTCATCTGCAGGAGGAGCTGCCCATGAGCCAAGACCCGTTCTCCTATTCTGCCAATATGCTGGAAAAAGAGATGAGGGAAGAAGCAGACAAGCCTGGGTTTCACTTCCCCCCCGTCGGCTGCAACGATCCAAGTGATACTAACCTCTCACCCTCTTCTACCCTGCCCCAGAATGAAGACAACTTTACTGACAGCTTGACCAGACATTTTTGTCTGATCTGCAGAGGGTGGGAGGGCTTAAAAGCAAATCCCTATCAGTGATTATGCCAGTTTGGTGTCTCTTCCGGTCTGTGGGTGTATTTGAGTGTGTCCCTCAACAGGTCAGGCTCTAAGAGTAGACCAGGGAAAACAAATAGAGACAGTGCCCTCTTACAGTGGGATGGATTCCAGTTGATGCTATTCTGAGGCCCAAAATGCTTCTCCAAGTCCTGCTGCTTCTTCCCCTCTATCCCTTCCCTTTCTCCCAGCAAGGCTTGCCTGCCGTTGCACCTTCTGCAAGGACTGGATCTATACTGGCTTAGCCAAGGCTAGGCACTGGTAGTTCTGGGTCATTTCCATCTTATTGCCTCCCAACGGGCCAGTCACCTTGCAAGTTCCATCTGTGGCTTGATTCCTAACAGCTGTGAAATAGTTAAGCTGCACATTTTTATTTTTATTTTTATTTTTACCATTCTCTGCTTCAAAGGAAGTGGGAAGCTAACTCCCCAATTAGTGTGAAGAGTATCTTCAGGGTTACTTGGGGTCATTCCTAGCTGCTAGTTGTCACAGATGTCAAATGGCTTAGGAGAATGAAGTCACAGAACAGCTGTATTCCACTTGGATAGAAATAGCCAAGTGAAAATATCTGAAACAGCTGTATTAAAGCAGCTCTATTCAGACTTGCTCTGTGTCATGTCACTGTGCAGCCTAGAAAGGCTACAGATGAAACATGTATTTTATCCCATACATTCCCTCTGGTGCATTCATGAATGCTTATTCACACATAACAAGGCAGAAAATGCAGCTTTATCCAAAGACACGTACGTGACATTTCTTCTTCCAAAAAAGCAGACTGGTCTCTCTTAAGCCATGAAAGCCAAGTTTAAAGTTCTTTAAAAAACAAACAAACAAACAAACACAAAACCCATGCTAAAAAAAGGGTTTGATTTTTTCCCTAATGACTAGTTTGGTGCTACAGAAAATAACAACAGTTTAGACTAGGGAAGCCCTTTTTAAAAAAAGAAAAGAAAAATCTACTCCATTCTTCTGGAATGGTGCCACCAAGATAATTGGAAAGTTGTTCTGTGCTATGCCAAGCAGAAGGGGAAGCATGGTTTTCCGGCTTATCTACCAGAGCTACTAAAAAGAAAAGTGTTCAGCTGAACATAAGAAATTTAAGAAAATAATACTGAGCATTTCAATTATTCAAGAGCTATGCTGTGCATGCTTAACTGTTATATGAGTATAACACGCCTCACCTCTCTGATCTTGATGGTGCAATGCTTTATTGTCAGGTTTGTCGTTGCTGTGTGCCTTCAAGTCCTTTCCAATTTATGGCAGCCCTGAGGCAAACCTATCAGGGGGATTTCTTGGCAAGATTTGTTCAGAGCAGATTTGCCTTTGCCTTCCTCTGAGGCTGACAGAATGTGACTTGCCGAAGGTCACCCAGTGGATTTCCATCGCTGAACAGGGATTCACAACCTTGTCTTCTAGAGTATTAGTCTCAAACTACTGCACCACACTGACTCTTGTTTTCAAGTAAGAGGTAGTAATGTAGCTAGCACCCAACGGCAATCTCATTAGTACCAAGAGACAGAGGTTCAAACCCCCATTTAGCCATAAAGTCCACTGGATGACCTTCGACCAGTCACAATCTCTCAGTCTAAACTCAGCCTATATTCCTTTTTGGCCTAAAACAAGGCCTTCCAGGTGTTGTTGTATAGCAAGTCCCAGAAGCCTCAGCCAGCATAAGCACTGGTGATTAATGCTGGTAGTTGCAGTTCAGCAACTTCTGGAGGGTCACACAACTTCCACTCTTGTTCTCAAAGGAAACCCAAACAACAGAACAAAAGGACTTCCAAAACACACTCCTCAAATCCCAACAACAACCCCTAGTTATAACACTCAGTCAAGGGAAAAGTGATAATTCCCTCACAGATCTCTTTTTCCTTTTCCCCAAACACAAGATACATATCACTTTGTATTTAAAGCAAACAATAGTCCAACATCACTGCAAATAATTTCAGAATTTAGTTATCCGTCATGTCTCCAAATCACACAGACTTTGGAATGACTCAAGCAGAATGGAAGATGATCTCATTACAGACAGCACTGTGAGTCCAGCTGGCTATGGAACAGCCTGATTAGAAGAGCATCCAGGTACTATTTCTATACTGGCTGATTGTTCCTTCACAGGAACAGAAAGACATAGCCATTGATTTATTTCAAAACATCTTACTTTGAATCATGACAGAACATGATCTGGATGTTTTATTCCTTCTTTGTGCATTAGCAAGGAATAGACATTTGTTTTCAAAATCCAGTTTGATACAAACCCTGGATTTCCAGATTTCAGAGATTGTACTTCTTGCTCTTGTTTCAACTCTGGTAGATATCTCTATAGCTTTACCATCTAGAACAATGATTTATAGTATTTGGCCCTCCAACTGCTGTTAAACCTCAGCTCCCAGAAATCCCAGCAAGCATAGCCAATGACCATGGATTCTGTAAAGTGAAATCCAAAACCTCTTGAAAGCCAAAAGCCAACAACCAGTGATTTAGAAGCAAGCTTTTCATAAAACAAAACCAGATTACACTTTAAGCTGTGCTAGGTATTTTTGTCTTCCCATAAGCAACTGAGTTTGACTACAATTTAGCAATATGAGGAGAAATAAACAGAGCAAGATGTAGCCTTTTACTCTCCAGATTTTCTAGAATAGTTTGCACTTCTGTTTGTGTTCCCATTTGTTTGAAATTACTGGGGACTACTAACAATATGCTCCTGCTGTGAAATGAATTCCTTTAGCAGTTAAGAATAGCAATGTTGTTTCTACCTCTTGACTGCCCTGAAAATGAAGCAAATTTTGAGTACTTATATCAGTTATATCAGTCCCTTGGATATTCTGGAGAATACAGATATTCTGTATGAGCACTCAAAAGCCCATTTTAGCTGCCATTCTCTTCCCTAATTCCCAGAATACTGGGTCAACCTCTTCATTAACTCATTAAGAGTGAGTATGTGCTTGTGTGGGATGGAAAGAGAAGAGAGATGCAGATGAATGACAAACTGAACTAAAGCACTTGTAAGCCATATAATCATAAGAGTTGGAAAGGGCCATAAGGGCCATATAGTCAAACTTCCCTGCCATGCAGGAATACACAGCTATAGCACTTCTGAAAGATGCCCATCCAACCTTCATTTAAAGACCTCAGAAGATAGAGACTGCCCCACCCTCTGAAGCAATCTATTCCACTGTCAAACAGTACAGTACAGCTCCTACAGTAAAAAGTTCTACCATAATGTCTAGGTGGAAATTCTTTCTTGTAATTTGAATCCACTGGTTCATGTTCTAGTCTCTGGACTAGAAAACAAGCTCACTCCATCTTTTATAGGACACCTCTTCAGTCTTGTCATCTCTAAGCTAGACATACCCAGCTCCCTCAGTCATTCCTCATAAGGGTTTGTTTCTAGAATTTTAATCATCTGGGCTGCCCTTCTCTGGGCATGTTCCAGTTTGTAAACAATCTTCTTGGATTAGAAACAATATTCCATGTGAGGTCTGACCAAAGCAGAACAGAATGGCACTAATACTCTCCTCAGTCTGGGCATTATGCTTCTGTTGATGCAACCCAGAATTGCATTGGTTTTGTTTGTTAGGTTGGTTGGTTGTTTTTTGGCCACTACATTGCACTGGTGACTTGCGTTTAGCTTGTTTCTACAAAGAACCCTAGACTCTTACCACATGTATGGCTTTCAAGTCAGGCATCACCAATCCTATAGTTACACATTTCATTTTTCATGCCTAGATGTAGTAACTGACATTTATGCCTGTTGAAATTCATTGTGTTAGTTTTGGCCTAGCTCTCAAAGTCATTTTGAATTCTACTTGTGTCCTCTGGGGTATTAGCTATCCCCTCTGTAACAATTTTGTGTAATTTGGAAATTTCATAAGCATGCTTTCTGTTTCCAAGTCATTTATGAAAGCACTAAACAACGCTGAACCAAGGACAGAACCATGATGCATCTCACTAGTCAATTTTCTCCAGGATGAAGAGTAACCATCAGTGAGCACTTTCTGGGTTCAATCTGTCAACCAACTACATATCCATTTCTTACAGATGTCTCTTTTAAGTTTCAGCTCATCTGAAAGTTCTTTGTACATCCATCCCGGTTTCTGTAAAGACCCCCATTTTTCTTCCTCGCTGAAATTGTTTGCAACTGTGCCCTCAATATATCCTTTTACCCCCATGCACCATGAACTCCCTTCCCTCTGAGCATTTCAGACCACAGGATCTCTAAGTTTACTGAAATCAGCTTTCATGAACTGCAAAGCATGTGAGAGATTATGTTTGGCTTCCTCTTTTCTTTGTACAAATCCCAAGAGAACATGGTTGCTCCCATTCAAGTATCATACTATTTCCACCTAACTGGCTGGTTCATCCCTGTTTGTTAGGATCAAATCTGAAATAGCTGGCTCTTGGTGCTTCTTCCATCTTTTGTACAATGAAATTGTCTGCAAGGCTACTCAGGTATTTGTTGAACCTTACACTCTTTGCAGAGTGTGACTTCCAAGGATCATCAAGCGGATGAAGTCTCCCATTACTGTATCTCTCCATTTTCAATATTTGATCACATGTTTTAGGAAGGTTTCAGCCAAATTTTCAGTCTGGTGGTGTGTGTGTGTGTGTGTGTGTTGCTATAGCAGATGTCTACACTGAAATCACCGTTGTTTCTCCCACTTTTAATTTTTACCTGAAGGCTCTCAGCCTGTTCTCTATGCTTGAAGTTAAGGATCTCCTTACAGGCATATAAATCCTTGATATATAATGCTACTTTTCTTCTTTTTATGTTTGGTCTATTTCTTTGGAATAGGTTATACCCTTCCATTACTATGTTATAGTCATGAGACTCATCTCACCAGCTTTAGTGGTGCTTATTAAGTTGTACTTGCCTTACTGTGTTAAGATTTCCTGTTAATCTTATTTACCATGGTCACACACCATACTCTGGTTTCTCTTGTATAAATCTTTCACCTTTTACCATGGTCTCTAGATTTGTATAGAGACATCTAAGACCATGGATCATTCTCTCCAGCTGATTCCTTGTTGCTTTTTCTGTCCACTGTTTTACAACCAAAATGAGATCCCTGTGCTTCAGGACTGCCTTCTTACACCAGTTTCCAGACATGCTAGACCCCACTATTCCCAGGGTAAAATTCTACTATGTGCTTTGTAGTTCATCTGGGAAAAAATCTAGGCTGGAGGAAGGCAAGTTTAAAAGCACAAAAAGAGACCTTTTGAAAGTATCAGGAACAAAATGATCACACGCATTTCAGTTCGGTTATTTCCACCAGTATTTGCAAAATGGTATGATCTTTTCTGGACATAGGATTTATGCACTTCCTACAATGATTTAATCAAGGAACGGTGTTTTCTGCCAAAAAGAGGGTAAAAGCTTTCTTTAGTCTAGACTCATGACTCAGATTAGAACAAAGGTAAGCATTTGTATCATATTCTTCTGTGTTTTTGAGGATGCCATCCACCAACAGTCTCTGTTGAAGACCACGACTCCCATAGCATTTCTGATCACCTCTGTCAATTTTCCTCTGCTCAATCTCAGAAATGCTAGTGTTCCCAAACAGAAGGCTTTGAAAACAATCTCCCAAAGGATCTGAGTCATTTTAGCACTTTGGTCTATTAAGGAAATTTGGCAGAAACTGCTTGAGGCAATCTCCTTGGAGAATATTCTCGCTCTAGTCATTTTTGGCATAAAGTTCTCTAACAGTGGAACACTAGACTTTTTTCCCTCCAACTACAACTTTATCAAGCTTTTTAAAGTATGCACAGATACATATTTTGTCATTTTTACTGATGAAAGGGACCTCAAGTCCACACCAAGATGTTGGCTTGACAGCTATTTTAAATATGCCACCCTCCTTCATCTTTTCCAGAGATTCTTCTACCTTCTTGAGCAAGAGCATGGAAATTTTGAGGTGCATCTACATGCTATTTAGTTTAGCTTCATGTTATAAAATGTCTAAAGGTGTCAAACAAACATTCCTTCCATTTAGCCACTATTTTCATTAATTCCATTCTTGCAGACTTCTGAATCCAAGAAAATTAAGGATAGGCCACAAGTTTTGGACTAAATCTCCCATAAGCTCCATCTAGCATGACCAGTGGTCAGAAATGGTGGCATTCAAACCCAGCCATTTGGAGGGAAACAGGCTGCTTATGCCTACAGGAAATAATGATGTGTTTTATATCTGTTTTGTTCTAATGCCTAATACACATTTAACTCCAAAGACTATGAAGAACCACCTGTTCATTAAAGTGAGGAAGATTTTGAATGTCCTTTGTTTATACATTTCCTCTGAGACTGCTGTGACATCTGCTGCTGAACAAATTTTGAAATCAAGCTATGATCCCACAAGTCTTCAGGTTTATTTTCCAGGCAAATTCAGTGTATTTGTAGAGAACTTAGCTTAAGAAAAATTAGCTTTCTATTTCTGTGGTTACTTCCTGCACCTTCTCTTTATGATTGGCCCCTGACAGACAAGCACTGTGGACCTTTCCCGCATTGGACTCCCTTAACTGGGAAAATATCTCTAATAATGTGAATTTTTTTCATATTTCACATTAATGTTGCGTGCCTTCAAGTCACTTCTGACTGATGGTGACTCTAAGGCCATTTCTGCACTACACTGTTACAATGCTATTATTCCACTTTCAACATCTGGAGTTTGTAGTTTACTGAAGCCAAAGAGCTCTCTGGTTGAGAATTCTAAATGCTCCTCCCAAAAGTGCAAACCCCAGGATTCCATATGATGTTGAAAGTGGAATAATACCACTATAACAGTGTAGTGTGGAAGTGGCCTAAGGTGAACCTATCATGAGGTTTTCGTGGCAGAAATTTGTTTTTTAGGCAGGGTACCTTGCCTTCCTCTGACAGAGTGTGTCTTTCCCAACTCTGCCTCATGAGTTTCCATGGCCAAATGGGGATTCAAACTCTGAGAGCTTTAGTCTGATGCTCAAACCACTATACCATGCTGGTTTTCTCACAAACATACGATATAGATACAGATATTGATATACATACATACATACATATACATATATACACACACACACACACACACACATATACATATATATATATATATATCATTTGGGTTCCAGTGCACGTGGTGCTGCTGCTATTACTGTTGCTTTAAACAATACAATTGCTTTTTATGATCTGTGCTTAGTGCTGCTTTTACAGCTGCTCAAGCAATGATTTTCCCCTTTTCAAAATGGCTGCTGCAACTGCTTCTGCCATTTTGTGTTCAAGCTTTTCTTCTAAATTACTCTCATGATATTTCTGCTGCCTCATTTAAATATTGATCCATTCTGAATGCTGATTGCCTTGCCATCTCTACCGACTTGCAGAGGGCTCTCTCAGACATTTATATAGACTCCCAAACACATTTCTCTCTCCCGATCTCTTTCTCCGGTGTTCATCTTTTCAAATCAACACTTATTGTTCAGGCAATTCAGACTGGCCTCTGACAGATGATTCAGCTGTCTCTTCTTTAATAAAAACAAGCCCTTTTATAAATTATGGAAGGGAAATTCAAATTCACCTTGGGCAGCCCAATACTGATTCTTACATTCTTCTTTATCAAATGTATAATGTGTTGATAATATTCCTTATTTCTTTGTACGTAACATAAAGGAGTGACTTTTCCTTCCATTTTGTGGAGTTACATAGTCAGAAAAAACAACAAGTCCTTCAGATCACGCTGCCAGCAAGACGAAGACTCCCTTCCCCACTGCACCATGGGAAGATGGCCGGCTGCAGTGCGGAGGAAGGAGCATGTCCCTTGCACTCCCTTCCATAGGCAGCACACGCCCATCTCAGCAGAGGCACTGCCAGGATTGCGAGGAGAGCATTGTCATGCAGAAATGGTCTTAAATTCTAACTCCCACGCATACATAGCTTACAAAACACCAGGCAGACCATATATTTTTATTGTCTCAAAGACACTGGAACCATGGAGCAAAAATAAACTTCCAGATCAGTACAAATTGCAACCATTAGAAGAAATGAGTGGACAAATGTGTATAACTATAAAATTACTACAATTTTATCCTCATACCTACACATAGGAGTTAAGGTAGGCTGAGAGATGTGACTACCCCACAATCATCCAATCAGCCTGAAGGTCATTCAGAGACTCAAGTGTCTCTAATCCATGTCTAGAACTTCATTCCACTCACGGAACATGTACAACTAGGGCTATCTCTACTTGCTTGCTAAGGCTCCCTCTCCCCTCCCAAAGCCCTTTCCTTTCTCCTTCTTCAGGATGATTTCTTATACTACATTTTTAAGAAATGAGATACTTGCTGAAATACATGGTGAAATGCTTGTTTCAACTGAACGTCTCTTTCTAAGCCGGCTATATTTCTTAGGCTATTCTGCCCAATGCCTGACATGCTGGAGTTTAGAACGGGAAAAAGAAGTACTTCCTTACATATCATAAATAGCTGAATGATTACCATTTCAGCCTTGTAAATTCATTACAGCAGGAAAGGAGGGGGAAATGAGAGGGAATAATCAATAACTGTCATTTATTCATCAGTATTAAAACAAAAATAATTAAATGAGTATTTGCTGCTAGGTTCAGAGACACGAGATTTACTTGATGGCTGTTCTAACGGTCTGGGGACAATGTCAAAAGAGCACAGTGGGTTCAGTTTGAATAAAAGAAGAAGAAAATAAGGTCAGGCAGAGAGAGCAGAACAGCACAAGCAGGAAAAAAATTAAGGATAGATGGCTAATAAGTAACTTGAGTGTATAAGTGGCTGCTAAAAGGTTAGTACATGCAGGAATAAATTAGCAATTTTAAGAAGATTTATAGCCTAGCCTTAAGATATGTTTCCTAGCCATTGGCAAATGATTATATTCAGAGCATTCCTCAGAAAATCAATGCTTGGCGTGATATCAGGTTAAACTAGCATTAGGGAGTATTTTATTTTGGGCACTGAACAGTTTTATATCAGTGTAAAGAATGCTAGTGTTAATGGAGGAAAAAATGAATTCATAACAAATAAACGCCTGTGAAAATCCTACAAAATTTAAAGGAAAGACAATCAAAATTACTATAAGAGGATCTAAGATTCGTCAATCATTACATGTTTTCATGTTCAAACAAAGTTGAAGATGACCCATAATCTCCACACCATAAATCCCAATCCAAAATTGCAGACATGACTGAATTTTTCAGGGCCAATTCACACAAGAAGCAGATTCGGAGAACTACAGCTTGACAGGGCAATGGCATATGACACATTGTGACAATGGTCAAAGAGACATTCACAAATGTACACATGCCCCTGACCTCCACTACCGTATGCCTGCTTTTTGAAAATGAAAATTGATAGGGATCAAGGATCTGCACAAACATATGTGTTGCATTCCCATTAAAATGGTAATTAAAATCTAATACCAACTGGAGAAAAGGTGTTCTCTTCCATTTGAGTGCTGATGTACTGAATCCAAGCTTTGCTTATAGAAAACAGAGATCTTGCAGGGGGGAAAAACACTCTAGCTTTACTTAAAACAAGCCAAAAGAGTTGCTCACAAAACAAAACCTCAGTCCAGTGGCCCCCTAAGGGAATGATCAAATAATCCTTTTCCTCTGTACCTGGTCAGAAGAGGAACCTAGCATCTTGCACAAAAGGACCCTTCTCTACATGATACTGATGTCTGCTCCCTGACTAAATGACTGGATAAGAGTATCTGAATGAAGGTCTTCCTGCTCTGAACATACAAGCACCATCTTGTGCTCAGACACTTTGTTTGCTGTTGTGGAGGGACGGGGGACGGAGGAGGCGGTTCACCCCAGGCAGCAATGTTTTGGGGGTGTCCTGGCCCGTAACCACGCCCCTGCATGCCCTGGCCACACCCCCATGCACTGCAGCCATGCCCCCCCACACTGCAGCTATGTCCCTCACCCCATAGCCTCACCCCCTCCTGCCCCCCTTCACCCACTCCAAGCTCCGCCACTGTGTTGCATATTCAGTCTTAGGAAACTGACACAGGTATTACTTGGTGATGAATTAAGAGCAATGTGTTGTCAGTCTACTAGTTCATCTTGTCAATTTGTGAGAAAAGGCAGCTCCCCATGACTACGATATGGGACGTTGATACCACAGATCGTCTGTGTCCACCACATATCTGGTAACAAACTAACCTATTACAACAGTGAGAAACTGTACGCAACTGATCTCTCTACAAGTCAGAGAAATTGGTAAGTCTTCTTTTTAATTCACCTCAATCTCAGAGTTAATTTCAGTCAGACATCGTCATCATCCATCATCAACATTATTAATTTGTTTAGATCTAGCCATTTCTTCATTACTGAGACTCAAAGTGGCTTTATTGTTGTTGCTAACTGCTGTCAAGTTGACTTTGATTGAACGAAAATCAACTCCTCCTCTGAAGTGTGGTGCTGGAGAATAGTTCTATAGACACCTTGGACTGCTTAAAAAAGCAGCTGCAATCCCGTTTCTTGGGAACTGGAATGTATATTGAGCATTTCCAATCGGTGGGTCATTATTTTGTTTTCCATATTTGTTGATAGATTTTAGTTAGTTCTATTTTAGTTCTTAAGAGTCTGTCTCTGTCCTTGGTTGAAGTAGATCTAGCGGTATGCCATCTGTTTGTGGTGATTTATTTCTCCCAAGTGCTTTGAGTGCAGCTTCCACTTCACTTTCTAATAGTTGAGGTTCATCTAGAAATGGTTCTTCCTTGAATGAATCTATCATTCTTTCATATCTTTTATACAGTTCTTCCTACTGTTTCCATCATCTTTTAATTTGTACTTGGTCATGTAATATGTTTCTCTGCTTGTCACATAGCATCCTCATTCTTGGTTTAAATTTCCCTTTGATTTCTTGAACTTGTAGAAAAGGTCTTTTGTAGTAGTAGTAGTAGTTGTTGTTGTTGTTATCTTCTGTTTCTCTGCATTTATTATTATATTAGTTCTCCTTGTTCCTGTACACAAATCACTGAACAGTTGCATTCAGGTTTTTGATTCTATTTCTATCCTCTTTTTTTTTTCTTCTCCTCTGTCCTTAACGGATTGAAGACTTTCATCTGTCATCCACTGAGGCTTCTCTCTTTTTTGGCCACAGATAAGTATCTTTTTGCTTTTCTCCCTGACAGTGTCCCTGGCTTCAGTCCAGAGTTCTTCTGGCTCCCAGTCAATTAGGCTTAATAGTGCAAATCTATTTTTTATACTACCTTGAAATTCTACAGGGAGGTTCTTTGAGATGTATTTTGGTACAATGGCTGGTTTAGTGTTCTTCTTTAGCTTTACTCTCATTTTTGATATTAACAATTTTTGATATTAGCAGTTCTCCTGGTCTTGTTTTTGCAGAGAAAATTCCTTCCAATTATCTCATCTATTTGATGGCTATATGGATGATCAGGTAATGTCTACGTATACAATTGCCTCTTTGATTGCTTGAATAATGTGTTTATGAAATTCAAACAGTTGCTCTGCGGTTTCTTTCCTTGATCCTAGCCCAAGTTTTTCAACAATCTTTGATTCTGCTCCATTTCCTAATTTTTATTTCCAGTCACCTATGATTAACTAAAAGTCCTGTTTCAGTATGAGATCTATTTCCTCCTGGGCTCCAGCATAGAATCTTTCACTTTCTTGTTTTTCTGCTTCTGTAGTTAGAGCATAAATTTGAATTATGATTATATTGGTGGGTTTTCCCTGAAGTCTTATTGACATGATTCGGTCAGATTTGCATTGTATCCTTTGACTGCCTTTGCTGTATCTCTCCTCACTTTAAATGCCACCCCACTTTGTCTTAGATTTTCATTTCCTGAGTAAAACACTATGCAATTATCTGGCTCAAAATGTCCCATTCCTGTCCACTTTAGGTCACTCACTCCAAGTATTATAAGTTACATTTATTTTTTTTACTATGCTTCTCACATTTCTTGTTCCTAAAATATTTGTTGTGCAGCTTCGGACTTTCCTTTCACCTCTGAACACATCAATAGCTGAACATCCTTTCGGCTTGAGTCCAGTTGCATTGTTAGCCACAGCGTAACTCATAATTTTCCTCTGCTATATGCCAGTAGATCGTTGAGTGCTATCTGGCCTGGGAGTTTCATTATCTTTTTCAGTACTCTTCTTTCATTTTGAATTGTTTCATCATAGGGCTTTTCATTGTAAAAGACATTTACAGGAGGCTTCACGTGCCTCTTTCAGCATACTGCTAACTAGTGTTAGCTATGGTGCCACTCCCATTGTCTCTGAGAGATCCTGTCCCAGTGTCACACACACACACACCCCTACTGCTGCTGCCCACTAGCTGTTTGGGTCATTTAGTCTGGCTCCTCAGCAAAACCCTCTCTGACATGACAGACTCTACCAGTAGCACTGCTGCTATCAGCATGTCCTCTTACCTCACAGAAGCACACAACCCCACCACTGTGAAAAGATAGTGCAATGGTGGGCAAAGTGATTTACAGATTATTAAAACAAGTATAGATTAAAAATGTACAAAATGTGTCAGTTATATAAAAAATAAACAAAGTTAAGACCATTTAAAATTCATTAGAATACAGAATATCTATACACACACACTTCTGCAAAAAAAAAAAAAAACACTATTAAAAGCCCATCAAACTATGTATTACAAGTGAGTGAAAGCGCAGGCGCAGGTATGAATAAACAATAATAATAAGGTATAATGGAATAATGGTATAATGGAATAATTGTCAACAATGGCTAATGGTAAAATAATTTCAATGGATTAACATAAAACATAAAATGTATGAGGAGGAACAATAACAAAGACATCAGAGTACGGAAAAAAATAATAAGGGGGAGAGACGTGTAAATAAAAGAAACATGAATATATGAAACTGGCCAGTCGGTTGTGTGAGCCCTATCTAGAGGGAGTTATTATTTAAATTTTGTATTTTTTGTTCTGTTTTGCTTTGTCCATTTCTTTTTTTATTATTTCTAAAAGGTTTGAACATATATTTGTACATATATACACAAAGTTGGAAAAATGAATTTTGAAAGAAATGTAAAATGTGGCAGATAAGTTAATGTAATAAGCAATGTAATGTAAGATGATGTTTAGAATAGTGATGCTGCATCTTTACTTTGTATAAATAACTGAATATAATTTAATACCAATAAAAAATAATGTAAAAACAAAAACAAAAAACGGGCTGCACCAAAGAGGCAGCCATACACGCAGTGGGTCCACCTCCCACAGTAGCCCCACTCACATTCTCCAACACAGGCAGCTGACTCAATATAGGTAGGGAACCTGCTGAAGACTACTAGCTGAGCCTCAGTCTTGCTAAGAGGCACTCACTTACCTATTGTTATGGAGCCCCACCACGAAGGGAGGGGGTAGCAGATGGTATAACTAGCAAGACAGTATAACTAGCAAGCTGACAAATTCCTCCACTCACAAATGGTCTTCAGGCCCCCTTTCTCTTACATGAGTACTGTGCAAGGGGCACCCAAAGCAATCCCATTTACATCCCCCAGCCCAGGTAGCTGACCCAAAACAGCTGGAGGACCTGCTGGAGAATACTAGTTGGGTCTCAAGTTTGAGAGCAATGCTGCTGCCGTTGATGATGACAATGATGAAAACCTTCGTACCATAGTCTACCAAGTATTGTTGACTAGAGTTTTGGACCATCAGTGATTCAGATTCTGTCTAAGAATCTAGGAATCAGTGACGTATTCCTGAATAATCTAGCATGTTCCACTTACAGCTGACTCTCCACAATCACTAAGGTTAGGAGTGTAGGACCCTTGAAAAAGTAGAAAAATCACAAATACAAAAATATGTGGGTGTATCTGTGAGAACGGGGGGGGGACAAGGCATCATGGGGGACACAGGCACCCAGGGTCCAAACCAGGTCAGGAAAAGGAGAGGAAAGGGGTGGGTGGGTTGGCATGGTGACCTTATACTTCCTCTCTATCTATCTCTTTCCCTGGGTGTGGAGTGGCATTGAGAGATGGTTTGTGGTGCCAAGAAGTCAGGCTGCAAGCTGTCCTTAACTGGCCAGGCAGTGGCTGGTAGAGAAGGAGAAGGACCAAAGGCAGGTCTTTAAAGGGCTGCACAGCCTGATCAGAGACGTTGAGAGGAAAGATTCCCACAGAAAAGAAGTGCCTGAGTTATGGGGGCAGCGGTTGAAGAAACTCAGAAATGATCCACGAAAATCAAACCCTCTAAAGTGAAGGAATAGCTGTAGTCTCACTTTTTGATTCTCTCGGTGGTGATTTCATTCAGATGGTTTCTCAGTCCACTTGGAATTGCTCCCAGAGCACCTATCACTCCTGGGAACACAACTGTTTTCTTTTCACAAAGGTACTGAAACTCTATTTGTTGGTTTCAATATTTCATACTCTTTCCACTCTCTTCATCTTGAGTTCTCCATTCTCCCCCGGATTGCCACATCTATAATTAAAGTCTTCTTTTTCACAGCTGATAATGGGTGATGGTTTTGACAATGGTGTTGATAATAAGAAAGTATATTTACATCCATCTTTCCCCCAAAACCAGACTTCAGGCAGCTTACAATTTAAAACAAGCATAATAAAGCTAAAGTGAGCAAACAAAAAAGATTGAGTTGGATGTAACAGCTTTCCATGTAGGACAAACAACACTGTAAACAAAACCACAGTGCACCAGGAACAATGCTAATTTAGGTTAATGGGAACTGAAGTCAGCTTATTGCAGAACATATGACAAAATCATCCAATACACATTGGAAATTGGGTTAAATATCTTTTAGGTTTGTCCATTAGAGAACCAATAATGTATTACAGCAAAAAGAAATACAAGAAATGTAATGCAATTTGGTAGTCATATTTAGAATTACTCTCTAATTCTATGCTAATCTTTTATTGGAATCCACTCATGTGCCAAAAAGTCTCTCTCTATTCCTTCCAATGCAATATTTCCTCATAATGTTAATGCTGAAAGTCTTTACTCCCTCCCAAACCAATTAACAGTCAGCTAGCTACCTGACTCCATACCTAATACTAGAGAAAATGGTCCATGAAGCTTCCTGCTTTTTCATTCCTCCTTCAAACAAGCAAACAAAAACATACCTCAGGAATCTTACCACAATATCTCAGAGAACCCCCTTTCATTCTTCCACCCATTTCCTTTTGCCTCAGGAATCTTAGCCGCCTTAGCCCTCTCCTGTTTTCAACCATTTTTTCCCTTATGCCAGAAATCTTAACAGCAGGGTTGCAAGAGAACCACATTGTTTTCTAGATGAACTGTGCTCCCTGTCCCCACTATCCTTTTGAAGTATCTGGCACAGATAGGAAGGCTAGCAAAACAGTAAAGATAGGGATGTGTATGGTAACTGAATGAAAGATGTGGATTTTTGTGGCAAGGGTTGAATTTTCAAGTAGATGGGGATTGACTGAGTGAGTGAGATGAGGGGAAAGTTGTTGCGATGACACGGTAAGGCTGAAGATGAAAGGTGACACCCCTTTTTGTCTTCTAGCATCTCCCTACCTTCCAATTTGGAATTGTGACTTCAAACTCAAGACTACAATTAGAAAGTCAAACAAAAACACTCTGTCAGAGTTTGAGTTGCTTGGCAGAATATCCCACTGAAATATGGCTACCATAGATAACGAAATACACAGACTCTGTTGTTGTTGTTGTTGTTGTTGTTGTTGTTGTAATTATGGCTTGGCCTAAACCTCCCTCCCTTCCAGGTGTCATAGAATCATAGAAATGTAGAGTTGGAAGAGACCACAGGGGCCATCCAGTCCAACCCCCTGCCATGCAGTAACACCCTCAAAGCACTCCTGACAGATGCCCATCTAGGCTCTCCTTAAAAACCTCCAAAGAAGGAGATTCCATTACACTCCGAGGCAGCACATTCCACTGCCGGACAGCCCTGACTGTCAGGAAGTTCTTCCTGAGGTTCAGGTGGAATCTCCTTTCCTGCAGCTTGAATCCATTGCTCCTTGTCCTGGTCTCTGGAGCAGCAGAAAACAAGCCCTCTCCTTCCTCTACGTGGCATCCCTTCAAATATTTAAACATGGCTATCATGTCCCCTCTTAACCTCTTCTGCAGACTAAACACACCCAGCTCTCTAAGTCTATCCTCATAGGGCATGGCTTCCAGGCCTCTCACCATTTTGGTCGCCCTCCTCTGGACTTGCTCCAGCTTGTCAATATCCTTCTTGAATTGGGGTGCCCAGAACTGGACACAGTATTCAAGATGGGGTCTAACCAAAGCAGAGTAGAGTGGTACCAGTACCTCCCTCGATCTAGACACCATACTCCTGTTGATGCAGCCGAGAATTGCATTGACTTTCTTGGCTGCCGCATCACACTGCTGACTCATGTTCAGCTTGTGGTCTATGAAGACTCCTAGATCCCTTTCACACGTACTGCTATCCAGCCACGTGTCCCCCATGCTATATTTCTGTATTCCATTTTGTCTACCTAAGTGTAGGACCTTACACTTCTCTCTGTTGAATTTCATTTTGTTAGCCTTGGCCCAGCTCTCCAATCTATCCAGGTCATTTTGAATTTTGATCCTGTCCTCTGGCGTATTAGCAAGCCCTCCCAATTTGGTGTCATCTGCAAATTTGATGAGCATGCCCTCTATTCCTTCATCCAAGTCGTCGATAAAAATATTGAACAGCACTGGGCCCAGGATAGAACCCTGTGGCACCCCGCTAGTCAGTGTTGTGACCTCTGAAGGAGAGAAAAATAGGTAGTATCTGCCAGACTTAATCCTTTCCCCCACTGCCATTTCCCTTTTCCTTATGTTTTGTGTCTTACTTAGATTGTAAGCCTGAGGATAGGGAACTGTTAAATTAATGATTTTTAAGCTGGCCTGAGAGTCTTTGTGGCCAAACGGTGGGGTATGAATACTCTAAACAAAATAAATTCTTTTATTCCTAAAAAAATATTTGTTCTACAGTCCAACTCAGAATGCTAGACAAATGTTACATCTAGGTTTTTTCATTCTACCAACCTTCATGTATTATAGAATATTTATTCTGACTTGCTAGTAAATTTAGTGTAGGGGGAGTCTCTGCTAGCATAAGTACTCGAAAGGCACTAGATACTGTCTGATCTTGGAAGCAAAACAGGGTCAGCTCTGGTTAGTATTTGTATGGGAGTTCACCAATGAATATCAGGTGTTATAGGAAATATTTCAAGGAAGGAATCGGCAAAACCACATTCCTTGCCTAAGAAAACCCAGTGAAATCCACAGGGGCCCCATAAGTCTACAAGAGGCTTGAAGGCACATACACACGTCTATGCTTATGTCAATGTTTTATGATGTCCCATCGTTAACTGAGGTTAAAGCTGCAATTAGAAAGTTTTTATTATAAAATGCATCATATAAAAGCAATTGTCATTTACTCTCCAAAAAAAAATAATTATGCAGTTTAATTTAAGATTTTATATTTCTCATTTTCTACACCAAAAAGCAAAAAATTGAATAGAATATGACACTGAATGGAGATAACAGAAAAGGGCCATATAATTCATATTCATAATTCAACACACAAAAGTTGAATGCATGCTTTTGTGTGTTTAGGAATAAAATTCAATACTCTCTAGTTCATTCATGAAATCACCAAGATCTGTTTCTTCTAATATGATTTAAGGCAATCTCTTATATGTCTGTAAATAACTATAGTAACTTTATTATTTCTTTTGCCTAAAAGATCAACCTCCTTGTTATTTATTCTAAATAAATCAATAAGAGTGTGTGTATCATAATTCTCTAGAGTTGTAATTAAACTGCCATCTGATCTCTAGCTTGATAGATCATTTACACTGATAATGGTGCTAATTCTGCATGTTACAGATAATGAGACCTGGGCTCTCTATAAAGTTATAAATCTTTGTAAAGAGGGAATGATGGTACAAGTGTGCCACCTAACTAATGTAGAGATGTCAATAGAACAAACATAACTCTTTTGAGAAGAGGGACAGGTAGTAAAAAGTTCTGGAAATAAAATAACCAAGCGAGGCCTTTTAATTAAAAAAAAACTGGCAGCATTGCCATTTAAACAAAAGATTGGCTCAGGGGGGGAAAGGAACAGAAGGATGGCAAAAAGGAACTGTTTTTTGATGAGCTTGAGAGCAAGAAACCAGTAAAAAGACAGTGTTTTAAATTAAACTGAGAAAGTAGTGGGACAGAGGAAGCAAGTAAGGTATATGATGAATTCAGCAGACAATACCTGTGTTTCTCTGAGGCTGAAAAACTATTAAGTATAAATATCAAGTACTTGGCAAATGAGCAGAGATACATGTAAGCACTATAATATGCATGATGAATAATCAGATGTTTAATTGCACAAAGTTCTACATAAAAAGCCACAGAAGCACAGTTTCTACAATTCAGGAGATAACACTGGTACTTCACTCAACACAAGAGATGCATCAGATCATGCACTAGGGAGAGTTTTGGTTGTTGCATTTTGAACACAGTTGCTTCACGTGCAACCAGTTTACCTAACGTATCTGTGATGGACAACTACAAACATCCTACTACTAGCAAAAATTATCTGACCAGTGCAAACACAGTTGTTCTTGCACACAATCAGTTCATGCCTCTAAGCACCATTCATCAAGTGTAGAGCATTTGACTCTACTATTTTATAGTTGACTAGAAAATTTATCTGGCTTTACCCAGGTTGATGTCAATCATTTTGCTTATGATCCTCCTGAATTCTTAATATTTGTTTCACACCACGTTCCATGCAAAATGGATCAAACTAGCAAATCTGTAGAAGAAGAAAAAAGCCAGCGTTTTGCCAATCAGTCCCAAGTTGGCATTAAAAAAACTGGTATGTCACTATGAGTCTAAATATCAAATTTAGTCAAGATCAATTAATAAAATATGCATTCTACATTTTAAAAAATAAATCTGGAGTCTTTGTTCATGAAGGTCCTGAAGTAATTGATATATTGGATCCTAAACCTCACTAAGATCCTTGTCATGGTCCCATTAGACCACCCACCTAACTGGAAACTCTGAGACTGAGAACATGAAAGTATACAGCATAACAGATAGAAAGACAGATTTTTTTTTTTTTTTAAACTGCAGCACAGATAAGTAGTAGTTGAATGCACTGTTCCACCTTAACCAGCGGAAACTCACCAAGATATCAGGAATATTTTTTTTTCCTGTTCCCTTACATCAGTTCAAATAGAGATGCTAGGAACTGTACCTGAGCTTTTCAATATGCTAAGCACATGCTTCAGCAGTAGGATGGCCTATTACATGTCACGAAGAAAGAAGAAACATGTCTCCAAATATGGAAGCAATTTAAATTAAAATAAGCCTAAACAAATCTCAGTATAACAAGGAAGACTGAGCTGGTAAGATGTGTGTCTATTCAATTTGCTGTTATAAAGGTGTTATAAAGCACCCCTAAGGCCCTGGTTCCTCTTTCTTGTGATCATTATTATTTATACTGGACCTGGACAATCCTTCAAAGAGAGAAATGTTCTCTAAGTCCCACTGAGCCACATCCATTCAAGTATTAAAATTACGTAAGGACAAGATTACATATATGGGCAAATCACAGGAGCTAAAAGCATATAATAATCCCAAATGCATATATATGATATGATGAATATAGCATAAATGGCATCCAACTCAACGTAAGTTGCATGCAATGTATATTTTATGTAATGTATCCTGAATTGGATTTGCTTGTGCTATATTCACCTTTTTGTAAGTGTTGAGGTTACACACTTTTAGCTCCTGCTATCAGTCACCACAGCCATCACTGAATTGTAACATTACTCAGTGTATAAACTCTCCTTTTATTGCACAAAAGCATGGAAAGTAACAAAGTTCTCAAACTATATTGGCTTCCTAGCCAATACATGAGCCTTCCTTGAATAAGGACTAAGTGCACTTGTCCCTCCAAGAGTGAGGACATACCAAAAAAGAAAGCCTGTACCACAGAAATGTAGGGGGATAATGCACTTTGACAGATGATGTCTAATCAGAATTTTGCACACTCAGTCAAGCTGGTACTTTTTGTCCCTCCAATGGGAATAAGAATGCCAGACACAATGGTTAAGCACTGGCACAGAATCCATTCATTTGGATTTTTTTCTTTTCTTTAATCCATCAGCTAAAGAAGGTATAAGCTATCAGAAATAGAACTGGGGATTAAAATTAAAAACATCAGTCCTGAAACCTTGTGAAATACCTCTCTCTGGGCCAAGAAGCAATTAGAAAATCCTTTTCCAGAATTATAAGTCTGCTGTTTATGATCTCAACACAATACTCCTAGGTAGGCAACCACTAACCATCATACCAGTATAGTAATGAAAGCTTCTTCCATCCACACAAATATTTCCTGATCCCTCTTTTTCATTTTCCTATAGCCACCTGCAAATGTACATAAAGCATAATGAGGAAAGGCAAAGAGCTACCATTTGGCACCAAACCCAGTACAGTGTACAACTCAGCCACTGGCAGATACCGGAACTGTACATTTCAAATAGAGACAGGAAGAGAATGACAGCATGTACACACAGTTGGCTGGCTGGGAGGCAATGGAAAAAATTTAAATGGATGGGCAATTTGTAATGGTCTGCCAATATGTACGAAGTTAAGAATGGGCCAAGTTCTTCTTTCATGAATAATGCATTCCTTTGCCCTTGCAATAAGAAAACACAGTTTGTACTGAGTCAGCTGTAGTAAAGGTGGGGAAAGAATTAAAAACAACTAGAAACCATACACTTTTAAAGAGCACTGTCACAGCTAATGCTATCACAATAGATTCTCGATAGCAGGACAATGGGTGCTCAACTTTTCTCTCATAACATAAATAAGACATAAATGGAAATAATAAAAGAATGTCATCACAAATAATGTATGAACATTAGGACATATCGAGCTAAACACTGTAGACACTTTTCATTCTAAACTCTGGACCAGTGTTGGGGAAGAGTCTGCTTTGGTAGCTGTAGTGTATAGTCCCCAAGTAGAGGCTGACACAAAAAATGCTCCCCTGCTGATCTTGTTAAGACTTAGCAGCGGCTTTTGATAATGGCGGCCCACATTATTCTTTTGTATGGCTCCAAAGAGGGTACTCAAATAAGTTGGTTCATTGTTGTTGTTCATTGAGACACAATGGGAGAATACAGATGTAATGCTAATCCACATTTATTATTATATGGGTTTGTGTGCTCCTCTTGCATTGTGGCAGTTAAGTTAGAGACAGGAAGCTACCATCCCTATTGTAAATTTTATCACTGTTCATTGTCATTATTATGAACCTGGTCTGAACAAGACTAGACCAATCCATGGTTTCTGATTATAGCCAATTCAGATAAACTAAGGTTAGAACACATACAGCCTACAGTTCAGGTGAAATGGGAAAGTATAATCCATTTATAATCCAATGAAGAAGGTCTTCCAGTTTCCTCCTTGCAGTTCCATAGATGATGAGAAAAGAGAGAAAACAAGATTGTGCTTGTAAACTGAATTCTGGTTTCAAGTTACATGGAATTAGGTAAAATGCTGACAATTAGAGTAAAGCTTAGTAGTACCACTAATACTATTTTAACATCTTTACAAAATTGCTGAGAGTCACTGTCTATAGCTTGGAGGTGAGCTGTCCTCATGTGGACAATTCCAACATTAACTAAAAATCTAGAAGTGTCTGCCTAGACCAGGAGTGGGGAATCATGAACCTCTGATTTTATTGGACTGTAAATCCAAGCAACTCTCATCAGCAGAGCCAAAGTGGAGGAAAGCTGGGAGCTGTCACCCAACAATATCTGGTGGGCCATATGATGCAACTGATACTGACCTGGTTTTGATTCTGAACCTGTGTTTGCAGGCCTTGAAAACAAATGTGGACAAGAGAAGACATGGAAACAGAATCCAGTCAAGATGGAGATACTAGTAGTTATGGCTATGAACTGGAACCTTCTAGGAATAGGCCTAAATCTAATTAATATGACCCTTTCTATCAGGTAACACAGCTGATCAAGGGAAGCAGAACTGTCACTCTATCTGCTTTGGTCAGACCTCAACTGGATACTATTTCCAGTTCTAGGCATCACAGTTCAAGAAGGATATTGACAAGCTGGAACTAGTCTGAAAGAGGATGACAAAGATAGTGATACTTGTAGAAACCAAGTCCCATGAGGAATGACTTAGTGAAATGGGCACACTTAGCCTGAAGAAGAGAAAACTGAGAGGTAACGTGACAGCTATCTTTAAAAGCTTCTCTGGAGATCTTTAAACAGAAACTGGATAGGTATATTTCAGGAGTGCTTTAGTTGTATATTTCTACATGGCACAGGGTTGGACTAGGTGGATTTTGTGATCCCTTTCAGCTTTTAGATTCTATGATTATATTACCACATCTGGAAGAACTCTAGAGTTTATTTTGTTTTTTTAAGAAGCAGGTCAGAGTAGGTTCTTGCTGTGTATTACTGCATTGAAGGCAGGTATGGGCATAGCACAGCACTCGACATGTTGCTCAAACTCATCCCTCAACAACAGTGAGGCTAACTAGAGCTAATGGGAATTGTAGTCTACCAACATCTGGACGTTCATTCTGATCTTTGGCTAATAGATCTCCCACATTCTGGCCTAGATCATATTTGCCAAGCAGAAGGCAATTCCAAGGAAGTATTCTCCTTTGTATGAAAAAACATTGGAGACTCTGTGTTGTTTTTGTAATTTTTTTTTACTCTCAAATACACAGCCAGTCATCTTCACAGTCACTTCTCTTCTGTAAAACAGAACTTGTTCTCAATACCACCAGCAGCAAAGTACAGTCCCTAAGGTCTACGCTTGCCAGACAGCTGCAAGATTCAGATTTCATCCTCTTCCAGTTGTTACACTTAAAAATGTCCAAATGTTTCCTTCAGCACCCTCTCTCCAGAATGTAGTTGGGCACTATCCAAAAAAACATTCAGCAAGTGCCTTCAGCAGCAAAACTTCTCCAAAAATGTTTTCTGCTTCTTCTGAAGAACAGTAATTTTAGAAAAAACACAAGGAAGCTTAATCTGTTTTCTCAAATGTTGCAAAAACATCCTGACTCTTTACTAACCTAATCATTTCTCTCTCAGAAACAGTCTTAAAAACTGCTCCATGGGGTACACCCTGTTGATGTTACTGCCATTTAAACATTTTACACATGTTTCACAAGAAGGTCCTTTATGCAGTGGAATACCAGCAAAAAATAACTTTTCACCTTTCACCGAATGTCCCAATTTTCCCCATTAGCCAGTGACTTAAGATGCTGAGAGCACGATGAAGCAATCTGCTGGTGACTGATGACATTAAGCTCAGAAGCAGCAGTGGGAGCCTTTCAAAGAAGGCCTGAATGAGGATCTGGTAGGCCATTTTCAGGAGAAAATCCAGTAACAGTCTCAGATACAACAGGTGAGGATAGGCAGGAAAAATATCACTACAGAAAGCAAAGAAGACAAAAAAGATCTAGATCTAGTCCAGCATAATCTTCAGCCTATCAAGCTGAACACAGCCCAACAGCCATGAATTCTGGCCTGTCAGCTGCTACAAGACCCACTCTTTTTACAGTCATGTGAAACCAGCAGGAACATTCCTATGTTACTAGGAGGCTGGAAGACTTCCCATATGCTTTTATAGTTGGCCACTATCCAAACAGAACATTGGCCTAGAAAAACCTATGGTCCAGCTCATCATGAATCTTTTTATATTCTTAGCTGGCTTGCTGGATTATTGGGTGGCAGAGGTGAAGACTGAGCCTAGAAGGTTGCATGGACAAACCAAAAGAACCTACAAGAACTGCTTAGTTTTTCTATAGACTACAATGCAGGAGTGGAATGTGATGTTTCTAACTCAACACAGTATGACCAAGATCTAGGCATTTCCCATGAAAAGGGAAGACTCCTACCTCTAATCTCAAAATATTGCTTTAAGTTGAATGAGGCAACACCACACAAGATGGAACATTATCTAGTGCTGCATGAGTCACATTACAAATTCATTTGGCCAGCTGAAGAACTCCTGGAGGAACAGAGCAACCAGTCTCACAATGCACACAACCAGGGCTTGAAAACAAGTAGTTACAATAATGATTTACCTATAATTAACACCCTTCCTAATAACAAAGGTATAATTGTGTTATATCAGAGGTAGAGCATAATGAGAGATAACATAATTCCTTACCTGATGTAATTGTAACATATTTTGTGGGTCATTACATCATATAAAGTAAGCCCCACTGACTTCAGTAGGATTTATTCTAGGAGCCAGTGTGGTGTAGTGATTTGAGCATTGGACCATGACCATGGAGAACAGGGTTCAATTCCCAGGTTTGCCATGGAAACCCACTGGGTGACCTTGGGTACATCACACACTCTCAGCCCCAGAAATTCCCCTGATGGGTTCACCTTAGGGTCACTATAAGTCAGAAATGACTTGAAGGCACACCACAACAACAACAAAAGGTATGCAGATTTAACCAGTGTGTGCAGTGTGCAACGATGGGGGAGATCCACTGTCCTTTCATGCAGTCTTTCTTTTCAAACTGGGCAAGGTTACTCTTCAGAAGATTTTTTTCCCAAAGAAACAAATCAAATTTTAAAACACTTATTCTTCTTTTTGTAGAAAAGATAATTCTTTTTCAGTGAATAATTGATTCTTCTGAGGCAAACAACAAAAACCTTGGATGTATTTTAAAAGCAATATTTTATGTGTGATCCCCCCCCCCGTTTGTATTTGTCCATCCTCTTCCTCTACTTTTATTTCTATATCACCTTTCCTCCTAGGACTGAGAGTCAAAAAACATACCACTGCAGGAATGGGAGGGAAGGCTGATCCTGTTACTCTAATATACTACTGTTTTTACAAACCTTTACTTTTACTTACCTCTTTTTAATCTTGCGGATTAATTTTTACTCTATCCTCCCTGTATGTTTCTTTATTTTTTTAATGTTTTCTTAGCCTGCTTAGACTTGGATAAGTTTTTTTATCCCCTAAAGTAACTAAACGTCTCTGTTCTAGCTATAGGAAAGGAACATGTTAGTTTTTTTTATGTAACAATATCTGTAAATAACTACTCGGGAAGTTCCTTTGGAGCTACAATGGTAGCAGATAGCTTTTTGTAATTTTTAAAGTTCTACGCATCAGTAGAGATTTCTGTAAAATTGGACCACACAATATTGTAGCCCACCAGCCATGTACTGCAGCCTGTCTAAAACCACCAGATTTTGGCAACAAAAACTAGAGACTCATCGAAATGCACTGTGGATCATTAGACATGGACAGCATTCTGTTTCACGGGTTCTGAATTATGCAAGGCTAAGCCATGGGAAAAAATTAGGACAATTTGAGCCACAAGTCAGAAGTGGATCCTCCAGAAAGAACGAAGCTCTTTCCTCACCCTTAGAGGCACAAGAGCAATCTGACGCAATCCTCTTCACACCCATGACTCCACACAAGGGTCCACCACCCATGTTGTGACTGAGTAATCAAAAGGAGCCTGTACAAGACATGCTACTTTTTAAGCCAATATTCCCTCCAGTTTAATTGCTTATTCAAACAAGTATTGAAGGCTTCTGCACAGTGAATAGACACAATCTCTGTTTTAATTGGGTTAAAAGCGGCTGAAGTAATGCAAAAGCAATTAGGGTGATAAGCCAGAACGTTGTCTTCCAAATTAAACTCTTCCAGCTCTTGGCTGGAAACAGAAAATGAAATTGAATTGATCTTTTTGAGCAAATGATTGTCATCAGCTCCTCTTTCCTTCTAAGTTTGTCCCACATCCCTTATCAGCTGATACACAAGAAAGAAAACCTTTACAATCCTCCAATTTGTAAAACAGAAAACAAACAAAAAGCCCAGTCTGCAGCACAAGGAAAATATACATTTCCTAGGAGCAATTTTAAACAAATAAATATCCCATGGACTTTTTGTGCTTGTCCCCTCCTCCATCATAGTTTTAAGACTTTGCTGCCTTTCCCCACAATCTCAATCCACAATCAACACCAGTCTCTTCTGTAGTAATCTCTTCTCCTGCTGTTGATGATGAGTTTTTGCAGGAGCAGTTTAAAGCTACTTTTCTCAGCTAAATGACCTCACTGGAACTTTGTCTGGTCAGGCACACAGAGTGCTCTTTTCCCCAGAGAGGGGAGAGAGTAAAGTGGGTTTGCTTCAGTTTACTCAAGACTCCATTTCTCAGAGGGGAAAGGAGAAAGAGGGCACGAGAGAACAGGGGTAGGCGCTGGAGATTTCTGGCAGCTGGATCTCCCTCTCTTACTCAGGGCTAAGAAGAGAGAATAGCCTAAAAAAGAATTCTGAAGAGGGCATTGTGATGTTACTGCTACTACACAGATTAAAAGTGATCCAATTCTAAGAAGTGATTTGATGGTTTGGGTCAAGAGTTTATTTTTCATTGACACCATTTCTCTCTCTATTTTGGGTCACTGCCAACTTTTCTGTCTTTGTATTTAGCTTCGGGGTGAAACAGCATTTCATTTGACAGACAGGCAGTAGGAAAAGGCAAAGATTTGGTTCTTGCTTAACTACTAGGGCATCACCCTTCAAAATAAAAGTGCTGTAACATTTCTGAGCATTATTATGTTGAGCAGTTCCCAAGGGGTATTAACAGGTGAACAACCTCATAAATGAATAAGCAGCATTTTTGACATGTCAAGAGAAAGTGTTGAACTGATGTTACATGGAAGACTCTGAAAGTGGAGAAGTGAAGCAGAAATGTGAGAAGGTGGGAGAGCTGCAAGCCACGTGCGAAAACACAGCAAAATGTGTTAGCTCAAGTGTTTTCATACACATCAAGTTTGCGGTTTCCAGTACAAATGTGTGGGCAGTTTCTCACTAGGTACTGTACTTATGAACAGAAAAAGATGGTTGCACCATTTTAAGACTTTGGTACAGACCACCCCCAGCTCCATTCATCTTTTCATCTGGGCTGGATATATTTTATCAATTCACCAACATACAATGGAGTGTGTTTATTTATTTATTTCCAAAATTTATTATAGAAAATGCTGCTTTTTAAGGAAATGGGGAATGACTCATCTTTTTGTACAAGTTGACTATTCCATCTTCTCCTCCTACCCTTTCCTTTTCCCGTCGTCCTTCCACTGTTACAGACTCATATTGCAAGCTCCTTACAGAATAGACAGGCTTCTGTGTGCATAATAAAATATGTACATTGAAATACATAGTAATGTTCTATGTATATTGAAAAAGTACACAGCAAAAAGTGCTATGAGTAACCTAGATATACATAGTGCTATGTATAGCAGAAAAATGCAAAGTAAAGTGCTATGAAGAGTCCCGAGATGATTAGTGAATCCAGAATGGATTCTGCCATCTGTTCCACACATACATGTAGACAGCCTTCTCTGACATCCTTAAGAAAGGGACAAGCAGAGAACTGTGCTTTTGAGAACCACTTCCTCCCACCTATTTTCTTGAATGTGGCAGGCAGATCCAAGAAAGAGGAAGAGACAGAGTGAAGAGAGAGGGGACATATAAGTGCCTTTCCTACTTCCCAGTCTCTTCCTTTCTATCTATGAAGTGTACAATGATATCTTCTTCAGTCTCTGATGTTTGGATGTCACAAGGAGTCTCTACTTGTCCCTTATCTTAAGCAGAAGTGGTACTCCCTGCTTTATAACTTCTGTCCGTCTGTGAGAGCCCATGAACACCCAGCCAGTAAGTCAGGGCTGGGTAACTGCAACAAGTCCAGGGGCTAATTTTTCTGCCCATGGAACTTTTCAAAATGTCCCAAATGTGTGTGTGAAGGAACAAATCTGAAAGAGGCCAGATCATCTTCTAATTTTGAAGAAAAAAAGGGCTTTTTCATGTTAAATAGTGTGATAACCCCTGAAACCTATATAAAAGGTGAATTCCCTCTCCTGGAGATCTCTGCATGAATCAATTCACTGTTCTTGGGATCCAGAAAAAGACCAGTCTGGGGAGTCTGGATGGTTCAAGGACCTCAAAATTAGATTTGGAGAGCCAGGTATGGCTCCAGGACTGCACTCCCCGATCCCTGCAGTAAGCCTCAGTACTTTACTCTGTGCTTTGCCTGCCTCTCCTATTTCTCCTTATTAGTTTGATTCAACCATGTGTCATTCCCCCCTCCACCAGCTTTGCCACGTTTTCACTTACCCAAATCAGCTAGTTTTAGTATCCTTTCTTTCTACAGGAGCATGTACGCCTACCTAATCAATGACAGTTAAATTACAAGGAGGGATACAATTGTAAAAGGTAGTTTTCCGATAGACAATGACAGTAATCAGTCACTACATCAGCTATGGGAATAAAAACATTGGGGAAGACTTCGTCAGCATTATGACAGCAAATAAGAGTATCGCAGGACATAATCACAGGATTCAAAATTCGTAGCAAATTTTGTAGTTTTACATTCACAAGTTGACAGGGTAAATTTTCTTTGACATTTATCACAACTGCTTCCTAGAATATTTGCAACTTCTAAAAATGGCTTTCAAAAAAACACCTTTTATTTATTCCTTTTTAGAATTCAACTCTATCACTCAGTTCTCCAAAATTACTAACATAATTATAACGGTATATTAAATGTACAAATGTACAATTCATGTACAAATATTAATATCCATAAATAATCTAATTTACTACCTATCCATATATAGTGCCTTTATTAATTGCTCTGTTTCTGTAATCCATTGATATCCGCCATGACAAAAATCAAAGTTATTTGATCTTCCATCTTCCTGATCTTCCACATTCAGTCCTTGCAAATTTATTAAAAATTGGTGTCAAATTGCTATGAAGTCGTCATCCTTTATTTCTCTTCTCACCATACAGCTGACCTTGTTCTACGAAGATACTTGTGAAATGGAAGTCCTCTGCATTACCCAAAGACAATCTATCATTTTCCTCATTAAACAGTGAAAAAAATAATAAAAGTTTCTTTTGCAATTGCTGTTTGTGCTATTAGTTTACTTTGTTGTTTGTGCTTATTTGACATAAAGTTGTGATGGAGTCTCCTTCTTGTGAGGTTTTTAAGCAGAGGCTGGATGGCTGTTTGTCGGTGGTGCCTTGATGTGGGTTCCTTCATGGCAGGGGGTTGGATGGACAGTCCCTGGGGTCTCTTCCAACTCTGTGATTCTATGACTTTGAGTTATGGTGATCTTATGAATGAGGAACCTTCAATAGCCTCAGTCATTAGCTGCTCTGCTCAAGTCTTGCAAATTCAGTGTCATATCTTCCTTGATTTAATCAATCCACTTGTAGCACAGTCTCCATTTTTTCCTCTTGCTTTCTACTTTACTAAGCATTATCATCTTTTCAATGAGCTCCACCATCCATGATACATCTAAAATATGACAGCCTCAGTTTAATCATGTTGGCTTCAAGGGAGAGTTCAAACTTGATTTGCTCTAGGATCCATTTATTTGTCTTTTTAGGAGTCCATGGTATCTGTAGAACTCTCCTCCAGCACCAAATTTCAAATGAGATGGATTTTCATCCTGTCAGCTTTCTTCACTGTCCAGCTTTCACAGCCATAAAGAGGGTACTGAATGATACATCTTCTAACAACGATTTAAAACACAATTTTCAGCCATTCTTCAGTGATTATAAGTAACGTCTCACAAATATATACTGAAACAGTGGGCCACCACATCCAATCAGTCTCTACAATGTACAGCCACAGTGGGCTTTGGACATACTGTGGGAGACACAAGTCATTCAGAGAGGGAAATTATGTGGCCCACAAAGTCTGGCTTTCAGCCCATCTAAATTAATCATACACCTTACAACATGATATAGAAGCCTCTACAGTGCAGAGGGGTTCCTTAGCAAACAAAGTTTATATGCAGAGGATTCCCAGAATGTGAAATTAATTTTAGATAGAGATAGGAAAGAATTTCATTAAATCTGACAGTCTTGATGAAAGTTGCCTTTTTGCAACTCCCAAGACTCACTGCAAGAAGAAACACAAGTTGTCTTGAGAATTCACACTTATTTGTGACTGCAAGAGTGTTTCAGAGAAATAAAGTGCACACAAAACAATGCATGCATTTTAAAATGTGAAGAACTAAAAATTAGTACAAACATGTTTCAGTCAAACATATATGCAGAAATATGCTTCAGTCAAAGGAGAAAATATATGCATTAGTTAAAAACATGTTAGTAAATGCTCACATGCACAAATGCGTAAAAATTCCAATGAGAGAAGACAAAAATTAGTCTTGCGACCTGACATGAATAATGATGGAAGGAAATGCAGCTGTGCTTTGAAGTAACACAACAAAACCAAAGCTAGCAGATTTTCATATCATTAAGAATACAATGTTAAAAATCTTGCTCTGAATCCATTCAACATAAAAGCCTACTTGAAGATCTATGCAAAGAGTAGGATTATTTATCCTCAATGTAATCTTTCCTTTACATGGAGAGATGCATGGACAGCAAGGGGATAACACCCTTGACACGGTCAGACTTGGTTGGTACTTGGATGGGAGGCTGCCAATGAACACCAGGTACACTAGGCTATACTTCAGAAGAAAGAATTGGCCAAACTACCTGTGAGTATTCCTTGCCTCAGAAAACACTATGGAATTCTTGAGGTTGGCATTAGTCAACAGGCAAGTCAAGACACATACACACACATAGTATGATGTCATCTGTGTATCTTAAATTGTTGATGTTCCTTCCCCCAATTTTCATATCACCTTCCTCCGAATCTTTCTTTATGTATATGTTCAGCAGGCAAGTTAAACAGGTAGGTGGTCATAAAATGCAGCCTTACTGCCTCCCTTGCTGATTGGAAACCATTCTATTTCTCCATATTCTGTCCTGACAGTAGCCTCTTGTCCTGAGTAAGGGTACATCAGAACAGATAAATTCTGTGCCACACCCATTTCTTTAAGGGCAATCCACAATATTTTATGATCTACACAATCAGGGGTTTTGCTATAATCCAAGAAGGCAATTACCGGTACTTTATTCTGCTTCTCTGATAGGTAAGACTGACTCAAACACAAGGACAGACAACTGCAAAGGGGGCAGGGTCATTCCTCCCTACATCGACAACCTGTTGCAGGCCTGACCAGTTTTTATTTTCATCCAATTGTTGGTCATTTTTTCACTTTTGGGGTGCTTTAGGGTTACGGGCTAAAGGCTGTGAAAACAAAACAGTAGAATTTTGAACAGCTTGGGGCTGTTAGGAGGTAGAAAATTACCCACATTTTTTTATAGTTTAGCATATCTGGAGGCTTTAGGAGTCTCCAGAGACATCTTCAGGGGCTGCAAACTGGGTTCCCAAGGGTTGCACACAACCCATTGGCTGCATTTTCCCCATCTTAATTGGGTTTAAGTTACAGAAGATTTTGGTTGAACAGCATACCTCCAACTGTCCTGATTTGGTAAGGACAGTCCCACTTAATCCACTGTTGTCTCCCTTTTTCAGCTGCTTTTAAAATGTCCCAGCTTCTTTTTCTTCCTTCCACTGTGCCTCAAGTTAGACCATTTCTGTACTAGCCTGTTATGGTGCTATTATTCTACTTTCAACATCCTATGGAATCCTGGAGCCTTGCAAACCCCAGGATTCCATAGGATGTTGGAAGTGGAATAAGAGCACTATATTCAGCTAGTGTGGAAATGGCCTGAGTTCACCTGCTGCAAAGTGATTTCAAAGCGCAAAAGCAGTTTGCACTCAACTCAGCAGGAGGCAAAGGAGAGGAGGAAGAAATCCTGCCCTTCACAGTCAACTCCAGCAAAAGGAAACTGCTACAGTGTCTCCTAATTTATATGATCTGCTTTTGCCATCTTGGCCACCCATCTCCCAGTTTCCATCTGTGACATGTTGAGGATTATGGAGCAACCCATGAAAATTATTAACAGTAAGAAAGTTGACAATGGAATCCGACATCTGAGCTAGTGGCCTTTTCCTCTCACTAGAGGTTTTCAAGCACAGGCTAGACAGCCATTTCTTGGCAATACTCTAGTTCTTATCAAGCAAGAAATTAGATGGCCTCCAGGCCATGTTTAACTCTGTGGTTCTAAACCAATAACAGTCTGTCCACCTACCCATACCTGCATACATGCTAGAATAACAAGTCATTCTGAATTTTATAGGTCTCTGGACCTTTGACAATGGAGAAGGCAAGGCTGGAATGCAGTCAACTTCAGAAATGTGTAAATAAATGTGTGACTGACAAGGTTTATTCCCTGCCCCTTCCTCCCCTCAAAAAGACAGACGCACAGAAGAGAGCCAATTCATGTCAAGGTGCTTAATGTAATGAACTACAAAACACATTCAGTGGTGGTAAAAATGGGCAGAGGATGACAGGTGCTAAGTAGTAGCAAAACATTTCACAAATGAGTTTAGAGTACCAGGAAAACACTGCAGGATTTCTGCCAAGTTATGTAATCCACTTTCTTCGCTGATATTTATTAACATGGAAACCAAACCTTAAAGGCCCAGAATATGTATAGTATGCAGATAGTATTACAGTATCAAGAAAGGAAATTCCAAGTCAATAGGAAGATCATATTATGCTTTCTTCATTTTAGTAAATATTTCTTTTATAAGTTGGACACAAGCAATCTTTCCAGCTCCCTGTGAAAGACCAATAGGAGGCAAAATGAAACAAAAACTGACCATGTCTAGAGAAAACAGAATGAAGGACCTGTAATTTCTGGATGGGTAAAACATTGTTAAAATCTTAATAGTTCATTTCAATTGATTTCATGTCTGTATATAAAATCTGTTGGAAGCAAAGGGGCATCAATACTTGAAAAATGATTAGTGACAGAGGGGAATCTAGACAACGTCTGCACTTTTGTTTCACCTCTCTGTATTTTTCTTTAGCTTATGTGTTCAAGCTTTTTGCTTCCTTCTTATCTGCAGATCCCACTTCCACCTTCTCTCTCAAAAAGTTAATCAGTCTCTTTGTTTCCTTTGTTGTGGAAGGAGGCTCCAGCCCCAACAACGGATGCTAGCTTACACCTACACAAGAGCCAGCTTTCAGGGGTTCCTGTATTGGTCAGTTTTATTTACCTATCTTCTTTCCTAGCCTAAGGTGGATTTCCTAAGTCAATAAACATCTTTTTTCCCTTTTTTTTTTTTTCCTT